>BLKR01003689.1:0-134899 GCA_011170035.1 Teleogryllus occipitalis | reverse complement strand
TCCATTGAAATGAACAGTGTACCATTGACTGATGTTAAGGCAACAAAATTTTTAGGTCTCTCAATTCAGTCAAACCTTAAATGGAACGTCCATTTGTGAATTGAACACAAAATTAAGTTCATTATGCTACGCGTTCAGAATTCTTTTTGCAAACTCAGTCAGCCTTCATACTGCTCGTTGTGTATATTTCGCGAATGTTCATTCCCGCCTGAGATATGGCATAATATTCTGGGGAAATACATCTTATAGCTCCCAGACTTTTAGATTACAAAAACGAATTGTACGAATAATAACCAAATCTCACCCACGTGATTCATGTAAGCCTCTCTTCATTAATCTAGGAATTCTACCATTACCTTGTCTGTTTATTTACGAATCAGTGGTTTTTGTAAAAAATGACTTGCTCAAGGGCGGGAATATTTTTTCAGAAAATGCCGAAGTCTATTACTATAACACTCGACGTAGAAATCATATTCATCAGGTGACAGTATCAACAGCTCATTACAAAAAATTCACATACAGTACATGTACATTATTTTACAACACTTTTCCAGATGACATTAAACGATTAAATTCAATAGAAAAGTTTAAATCCCAAGTGAAATCGTTTCTGCTGCATAACTGTTTCTATACAATTAGAGACTATACTGAGCATTACAAGAAAAGTAACATTAATTTTAGCAATGATACATAATGCATTATTTACCATTTGGACTGTATAAATGTGTATAAACAACCTGTAACAAGTATTGTACTACAGCCTCCGGGTCAATGACCCCCATCTCGATCAGGTTTTTCGTCCAGTTTCCCTGATCAATTGAGCAAATGCTGAGATGGCCCCTTGTTTTGCTTCTGGACATAAATGTAACTTCATTTTCTGTGCACGTCTTCTAGAATTCAGTGGGAAATACAATTATTCAAATTATCGTTTCCACGTTGTCGCGGCAGGAAGTAATAAGAGCCAAAATTTATTGCTTATTTATCCTTGAAAATAGATTTTATTACATGGGAGTTTTTTTGTTTTGTTTTTTTCCTCCCTTTCAAAATTCAAAATTTATTGCTTATTTATCCTTGAAAATAGATTTTATTACATGGGAGTTTTTTTGTTTTTTTTCTCCCTTTCAAAATTCAAAATTTATAGTAGTATATGACTTAATGTAGGGAGCACAGAATTTTGAAAATGTGCACACAATTCACTTTTCCCCATAGCACGTCATACGCAGTTTTTAACTGTTTTTTTGACGTAAAATAAATAAATTTAAAAAAATAAAAACGTTATCACGTCGAAAGTGAATTTCAAAAATGTATTTATTTTTTTCTATAAAAATTTGGAATCAAAATTCGTTGACAAAAATACCTTCAAATTGAACTATGTTTCCCCGTTTCTTCATTTTTTTCAGACATGTGGCGCAACAATCGGTCTTCATCTGATTTTTCATTTTTCGAGATCAGATTTTTAAACAATGTGGACGTTAGTGAAAGAAAAATTAAAACGAATTTTATCAGTTCAAAAATTTGAAATTCGCCCCGAAATGTGATTGTAAAAAACTCTTTTACCAATATTTAAACATAGATTCAAACACGACATATGAACTTAAAATCGTATAAGTAATACATTACTTATGAACCAAACTCAATCGAACTGTCTAGGGTGGAAAGAGATAAGTAAGCTTTCGCGTATCCAACTTCAGCCAATGAGCTTCAAGCACTAGTTTGCGTCATAATCGTAGCGTGAATTTTAAATGCTAAAATTATCGCAGCTGCATGTCATTAAAACAGAACTTCAAATTTTTGAACTGATAAACTTGGTTTTAATTCTTTCACTATTGTTCACATTGTTTAAAATCTGAAAAAAAATATTTTATAAAATGTTATAAGATACATTCTAGGGGGAAAAAAGAGACATTACTCCAGTGTTATCCTGTCGAAAACCCATTTCAAAAATGTATTTGTTTTCTATTTGAATTTGACGTCAGAATTGGTTGACAAAAATACCTCAAAATTGAACTATGTTTCCCCGTTCCTACAATTTTTTCAGCCTGAAACACGCAATAGATGCTGAAAAAATAAAACATGCAAAACACATTGTTGTATCTCTGCAACAGATTGCCTTAGGAGGTGTTCTTTTTCTGAATCTACGATATTTTTCTTCTCTTTCATATGACCATCGCAATTATCGATTTGGGTTGGGAGTTTTCACCACCTCATTCGGCTATACCCTTTACAATTCAGCTTTCTCCTTAACAATCACCTCTGCAAAACTCATCTTCTATTTCAATTACATCCTTTTACAATCTACGTTTGTATTTCAACATCGCAGCCTCCGCACTCGACTGCCCGTGGCCTTCGTCGCTCTCCCCCTCACCATCCCCTCTCCCATAGGCCTTTCGTAGCCCCTCCCTCACTCCACACCACCAATCCTCCCCAAACCTCCTTCCCTCCCAGTTCGTGCCGTCCGCCGAGCGGAAAAGTGGGGCGCTGGCTGCCGCGGTCCGCAATCATCTCGTTACGGGAAGTGATAAAATTAAAGCCGGACCCCGAGAGGCGCTTCGAAGGTGCAATCACCGCATTACGGAGCGATTGAATCTGAGGCGCTGAACGCCATCTGACCGGCGACGCCGCGACGCGCCAGGCTTGCCAACTGTTCGCTCCGTAGTTAATACATCGGGCTTCTGATGAGGTTTGAAAGAGAAGCGACTTGTTGGTCCACACTCCGAACCTTGTGGAGCACCATAATAACCTCTTATTTATTTAGAAAGGTCAATGTTTTTTGTTGTGATTATAAATTCTGTGACTGTTAGATGTGCGTGTTATTACGGTACATGCGTTGTTTGCAGTTTTTGGAAAAAATCTGTATTGTATTAAAAAAGTCATTGAATTAGTACATCCTATAGAAAAATCTCAAAATCTAATGTGTAATTTTAGCAAGAAAATCACGGGAATAACACGTTTATTTTCCGCCAGCAAACAAATCATGTCAAAACTCTTGTTTAAATTTTAATTTAATCTAGGAAACATATTGGTGAATATTTAAAATTGATTTAAACACTAGTGAATATAAATAAATATTCGCTTATGATAATAAATTTTATTCTATAACAAAATAAATATTCAAGTATAATTCCAGAAAAAATATTTTCCCTTGCGGTAATATTTTACGTAAAATGAAGAAAATTATCTATAAACTTAAAAATAATATTGTAATGATGAAATGTTTTCCCTGTCAAATGCAAATGCCAAACAATTTTAATTTTAAAAACTAGTTTAAATGAATTCATAAAATTATTTACCTGAGACAAATTTACTTGATTGAGAGCAAGGGAAAATTTCTTGTCATTTGGATTGCAGTTTTTCTATTTTAATTGTCAACATTTAATTCATTATTTCTGACAATTATATAATGACCAACGAATTAAATGGACATTAATTTATTTAATTAATATATAGGGAAAATATCCCTTTGAATTTGATTACATTTGTCTGGAAGGGAAAATGCATTAATTTTTGTTTTCTCAGGCCTGGGGATTGTAGCACGCTATAAACTTCTATTTATCTTCTACATAAAATTGAAATAATAAACATTTTAATCAATAGATTCACATATTAAAATGAAAATCAAGGAACTAAACAATTATCGAATTAAAGAGGAAAAATGTCCCCTACCCTCCAGACACTTTCTATAACAGTCTTCAGTTAAGAAAATAAGACATTCAACTTTTTACCTAATTGATCCATTTCTAAAAGATGTAAAACTTTTAAAATTTGTTACATTTGTTTACTACAATTAAGTATTCATATTTGTTAATTCTTCATACTAGATTCTAAACACTTATTAAATTTTGTGCGTTACCTTCAGATATACCAACAACTAAATCTTAATAGTTAACTAATAAGTCTAATATCGTATCTTCTCCCTTCTTCATTGATATACAGCACGTTCACAATGCGCTAACATGTTTTCCTTCTAATTCAATATTTTTTGCTTATTATATTATATTATATTTATTTAGTACTGTCCTTAGCTTCAATATTCCATGCAATTATTTCCAAATATATGAGAATTACGTAATATTTCCGGAAATCATATTTGTCACGATGACAAGATTTCCTTATATCAGAACAAAATATAGTTGAGTGGGAAATAGGGTCACCTAGACGTATAAGAATTCGTTACAAAAAGTGTTTAAGATATTATTGTAATGTGGATAATGTTTATTATGATTCCATAATATTTTAGGATTATTTTTATTGTTACCATTGCCTTGGTTTTCAAGTTGACTCACTCCTCGGTGGGAGCGCATATTTAAAATAAATTCGAATATACCTATAATAATGATAATTATAATACGCAACTAATAAAACATAAACGGATCAGACGAATACCAAAATTGCACGTTTGAACATGCAACATGAATGTCGTAAACAATAATTTACAACGCTTTATCAATCAATATTAAAATCTAAATACACTAATTCATATGGAAAGCAGAGTAATTCATACTGCTAAGCTTTTTATTCAACAAAATTGTGTTTAAAGTTTCAAACAATTCTACGTACTACTTTACAAAATGACATCCATGTTTGAGTCGGCATTCACCATATTTCATATTGTTAATATTTGAAAGTAACAAGTTTGTGGATTCCATTTATATAGAGTATTATGCCCAATTTCTTTTGATTATTTGATAAAATTCTGAAATAGTAACACCAATTTAATATAACATAATAATCAATTAACATCCTGTGAAGGGCAATGGTCTTCTGAGTCTCCAAGAAATTTGAAGTGTCGGATAGGACCTGTATATTTCTTCAGTGAGAACTTCCCCTACGTCTCGCTCAATTTGTCTTGATTGTAACATCTGTTTATCAGCGTACAAACATATTGCTTGTAGATCGATTAACAATAATACTCAAATTCATTGTTCATTTTCGCTGTTTGTAGTACTGGTTTTATTGAAAATGTAACATTCCCCTTCCTCTTCCCCCAGGTGACATATTATTTTTTTTTTTTGACTTTCAATCACTTAACAAAAACTGAATGAAGAATGAACGAAGCCCAAAAGATCTCAGCAAGTGAGAGATTCCATCTGTGCCGACCCTGAAGGTTTCACAGCTGGTAGGCATCTCTCGGCACACGCCATAATTTCATTTTAATCACTCGGCCACATAATGGCGGAGGCTGCGGCAGCATCTGGAACGCGGGCGTAGGTAGATTTATTAAAACCTAGCGCAGAGAATCGGCTCTGTCGATGATGATGATGATGATGATGATGATGAAGATAAGTCAAATCGAGATGGTTGATTAGTGGTTCCGGACGCGTCATCTACTAAGGTTATTAGACCGGTAAGTGTAGTACATGTTTTATCGTGGGATGAGGCGGTGATGTTCCCCTCTCCCTGGATGACAAGATCCGGCGCTGACCTAAATGTAACTTCATTTTCTGTGCACGTCTTCTAGAATTCAGTGGGAAATACAATTATTCAAGTTATCGTTTCCATGTTGTCGCGGCAGGAAGTATTATTCCGAAGGACAACATGGATAAGAGCCCAAAATTTATTGCTTATTTATCCTTTAAAATAGATTTTATTACATGGGAGCTTTTTTTTAAATTCAAGTATTATGTGACTTAGTGTAGGGATCACAGAATTTTGAAAATGTGCACACAATTCACTTTTCCCCATAGCACGTCAAACGCAGTTTTAACTGTTTTTTTGACGTAAAATAAATAATAATGACCTTTGTGCACTTGCAGGTATTTTACCCAACTAGGTATCTCCCACCAGCGCGGCACTGCATCAGCCGGGACAACCTCTATGTTCCCGACTGACCTCCGAATATGTAATGCATGTGAGTGTAAATGTGTGTAGAAAAGGGCTGATGTTTTGGAGAAGGAAGAGAAAGGAAAAATCGCGTACAGTCCGTGTCCGTTTCTTTGAGTACTGCTTCGGCATTTGCCTGGTGTTGATCGCAAAACCACGCAGAAACTACTACCGAGCAGAACAGCCAGCTGCTAGAATTCTCCTCCAGTCAGCGGCTGAATTCAACCTACCTGAGGAACTAGTGTCGAAAATCCTACGATCGTCGGAAGTAGAATTCTAGATTCTCCCAGTCAGAGGCACTGAGGCAACTTTGTCGGTCCTTGGTTGGTTGTTAGTGATTCCGAGCGCATCAACTAAGGTTGTTATTAGTCCCGTAAGTGTGGTACATGTTTTTCTTCGTGAGGTGGCGATCCCCGTAAAGAACCTAGGAGCGACGTAAAGAACCTAGGAATTCATATAGATAGCACTCTCAGCTGGACTACGCAAGTAAGTAAGATTTGGCAAAAAGTCTTCAAAGGCCTCCATTCCCTTAAACGCGTACGAGAACTACTTCCTATAAACACACATATGAACCTGATTAATTCACTGATTATGATTACTGTGATTTCTTGTTCACCGACTTAAAAACTGAGCTACAACGGAAGTTACCAACAGCACAAAACGCATGCATTCGTTTCATGTTCGGTCTTCGTAAGTACGATAACGCTTATGCGTACTACAGACAGACAAAAATTATCTCTATCGAAAAAAGAAGAATATTGCATAGCCTCTTGCTTCTCCATAAAATCTTGTACAAAGGCTGTCCCCACCTGTCTAAGAAATTCAAAATGCTAACACTAGAGCGATCACGTTCGGCTTTATTGTTGTGCATACCTCGACACAACACTGTGACGTACAGTAAATTTTACACTGTCGTTGTAATTCGAAAATGGAACCTACCCATCTTAAGAGAATTAGTAACTTTAGAAAATTCAAAACTCAACTTGGTGTCTGGATAAAAAACAATGAAATGTAGTTGATATACGCTCTCTGTTCTATCCAAAATTTTATTTTAATTTTTTTAAAATAATGACCATGATCCCTTTATTACAAATCATCCTCTATGTTAGACCGTTTCCTTGAAGTCATATTTTTCTTCCCACTCCTTTCCTGCTGGCCATCTTCCTCCTTTCCTACTTCAGGATACAGTAAAAGCTTATCATATTACTGCTGGTACAATGTTTAAAATTAGAGAAATTACATAGCAATATCTAAAATACACACTTTGTTACTATAATGTAATATATTTCTAAATGTAAAATAAGAAAATTTTATGTAAAACTACAGCTTATAAATCTTTCTGAAATTATTATGTACGTCACTTTTATTATTCTTGCTATTATTGTCACAAAGAAAATCAGTACTGTCACACCATTATTTTACTGATACTTTCTGTATTTTATACTGTAAGATATCCTTGTGTAAGTGCCTCTACCTAATGATTAATGTGAAAAATTTTCATGTTTTTGTTAGAGATTATGTATTGTATATGTCCTTAAATACTACGTGTTGTTATGTAATTGTAAAATTATATGTACTATATTTTTCCTTCTGACCCCCCCCGTATCATTTTTATTATCATTTCTTTAGTCTATCCTCCTATCCGCCACCATATTCTTTTCTTACCCTTTTCTTTGCTTTTCACTCTCAATTCTGATATTTCCTGCTCTCAATGTTTCGGCCTTAAGCCGCCATCCTGATTGAGGTTTTTTCTGGGTTTACTCAATCGCTTAAGGCGTGTGCCGGGATGGTCCCTAGTATTGCATCCCAGACGTAAATGTAAATATACCACCTTTTTCGTTTACTGTTCACAGTTGAGGCATATCGGGTAATGACAACTGACATTTTGGTCAAACTTAGAATTATTGATAAGTAGAATAAGTAGGAGCTTTTTTAGATGTTCCTTATATCACGTCTTTCTATTTTGCAAAATTTCAAGAATAAACAAAAAATGACAATAAATTCATTTGGATAGCACAGATAAATTAATGTAGATGGTAGCCACTAATTGATTTTTTTTCCTCTGCGACATGAAATGTCATTTAATATTAATTACATCCGAACGCCTCAACTGTAATTTTTGAAATTGTAAATTCATGAAAGTGGTTAGACGGAAGAGCAGTAAGTGTGTGAGTGTGTAAGGGGAGAGGATAGCGCAAGAAATAGGTAGGAAAGATGGCATGCGGTCCGTTTCTTAGAGCACTGCTCCGGCATTCACCTTCATTTGTTGGCAGAACCCACGGAGAAGCCGGTCGCAAGAATTAGAGCAGCCGGTCGCAAGAATTCTCCTCCACGCAGCGACTGATTTCGACCTAGCTGACAAGCTAGTGTCAAAAATCCTGCCGCCGCCGGGACTCGAACCTAGGACCTCCGGGTCAGAGGCACCTTTGCCAGTCGTCGTGATGTTTGAGATTGCAGGTGATGAGAAAATTATGATTGATTGATTTGATTGATTGGTTGATTATTTTGTGTCATCTCCTAAGACGTGTACGAAGTGTAGTGCATATTATGTCCCAGGAGGTGACGGTTTCCACCCCAGATGGACCTTGAGATCGCTACCAACACACATGTCGACTTGTGGGGGTTCACTATCCAGGGATCTCCACCAGCAGCGGGGAAACTTGACGTTACAAGCTCCAAGCTCCCAACTGGTCACCCGCCAAAAGTGTGGGAGTGTAGTGCGTTTAAGCGTGTGTGTACCGGGAGGGGAGGGATCACGGATAAGGAAGAGAATCTCGCTCTTGCGCGCTATCCATTGTTCGTTTGTTAAAGTGCATCGTGAAGACTGATGTATGTTCTTTATTATACAAAAACATCCTTGCCAAAATATGAAACGCGGAAAGGACGGAAACGATTACCAATATCATTGTATTTTTAAGCGACTGACTATTTTTACTTTGCAGCTAATACTACGTATTGATACATTCAGAAAATGATTTTTGATAGACAAACTTCCCCGCTTCAAAAACAGTGCAGACATTGTATATACCTATTAGAAAGTGTCTATGACGTTGAAGCTTTGTCTGACATAATCGAAACCTCCGGTACAATATTCCATCACAAGGGAAATCTCAAAATCACTCCCTTCTCACATTTTTTATATTGTTCTATTTCACATTTTTTCTTGAAAGATTTTCTGTTTAGGAAATTACTTCTGTTGTACAGAAATAAAGTGGCAGGACTTCCCGTTTTTCAAGAAGGTATTGTTTCAGCTGTTTGCATTCTGTTTGTATTCTTCAAAATTCTTGAATGAACACTGCTCTCTTGAAATTCTTATCTATAATTGATTTGAAAACATCTTTGGTGTGTTAGATACGTTTATTTGCATCTAGGGCGGATGTATTAATGTCTAATCTTGTTAGGTTACTCTTGAGAACTTAGTGTTACTCTTAAGCAATAGGGTTTTATCAGAAAAGACAAGAAAAAAGTATATTTTTTATCACACATGTATCTTCGCTAAACTGACAAGACGCAATATTTCTGTATCTTAACCTTTGTGCAACTATTATTATACTCGCTTACGTAAAAGAATTTTCATTGACCTGTAATACATGTAATTTTATAAACTTGATCTCTTCTACATTATAAGGTGAAGTAAACGTTATAATTTAAATAGTAAAAATTAACATATCCCTAATATAGTAGCCAAAAAAGAAATATATTAAAAATATAATGATTGCAAACGTTTCTCTTTAATAGTTTCTATTCAATAAGTAAATACTTGTATGTGTCTAAATTGGATATCTGTTACTCTGAATAAATGAAGATCAAAGAACTGTGAATAAAGATATCGAATAAAAATTGAAAATAATTTGCGGAATTTCTTGCTCATTTACTGAAATTGTTTTTAAATATCTTCTTGTAATAAATGTCTTATGAGATTCAGTTCTCTACTCCTCTTCAGAAGCACACACGGTATTTGATGTAATGACATTATTCACATTTGACCTCAAAGGTTGTATTTTGTGAAATGGCATCTGGGTGTGATCGAGCCAAGGCTTAGCGTTGATAATGGTGTCATTTACGTTCGCGGCTTTGTAGTCGGAATCGCCTTCCTTTGTTTCCTTACTACCATGCGTCCTTTCACTGTTCGCACACTCGATGGTGCATTGTTCGTCCCTTTGGACGAACATGGCGCCCTCGCGTGAAGAGAGATTGATGAAACTGCAGGCAAAGGCCGACAACTTGGAACCGATTTGAATTACGTCTCAATCAGTGTACTCTGGACTCGACAATCGTTCGCTAAAGACCCAGCGAGAAGAAGCGGATGGATTAAAAGGACAGGAGGGCTGAACATCCTTAACGAATTCTAGAGCCAATACGCAATACTAGGTAATAGGACCGGAACAATTCCAGAATTTAAGTAATCTACGATTTTATTGCATATTATAGAGAATGCGAATAACATTTGAAGAAATCTAATTTTACTTATTGTATAACAAAGAAAAGAAATATAAACTGAGAAACGAAGACATTTTCCTAAATTGTCTACACCATGAGAAAGAGAAAGATAACTTCACATTTTCTGAACGTCGTTTCATTTGAGTTGCCGTTTGTTAGAGGAAATGAACTTTAATTTAGTTATTTAGGTGTAGTAATGTGTCGACTGTCCTTAGCTAAAGTAAAAAGGATTAAGGATGTGGAATATTATATTTTATAATTGCTAATTACTCGTGTTAATACATTTAAAATGTTGAAACATAAATGTTGTTTGTAAATGTTGTAATGTGAGAGTTGCAGGAGCAGAGTTGCAGTGAAGTTGTTTCGTGTGCAGGTTTTTAAAATGCTTTTGAAGGACTTCATGTATTTTAAGACATAATGCTTAGTAAGGTAAACTATTTGGAGGAAAAGGAAGATGGGGAAAGAATGAAGCTATGTGCTATTACACAGAATGGAAATATCTGAGTGATCCATCTCTGTGTAGGTTTAAAAGGAAATGCTAATGACCAGATTGAATAGGCAAATGTTCCGAGGGGTTTGATTGGCAACATGCCCAAAACATCTAAGTTTGTGAGATGTGAGAAGATGATATACTTCAACGAAGATTAAATCTTGTATCTAAGACGTAATAAAATAAATATATTTTCATTTATTTTAAGTGTTATCGAACATCAAAGTAATCGAGCCATATGAAACAAAACATTCTCAAATGTATTATTTATTTCAAGGCAGATTTTCAATTTTACATCATAGAAAGAACGTAAAGGTATGGCCAAATACACACATTGTCCAACATCCGTTACACAATTTACAAATTACTTGATGGCCCTTTCTGAAAGAAACCAAGACAAAGGCAATTTCAAGTGAAAGAATTTACTGCCCCACCCAGTAATCCAAAGCACTCTTCCATGCTTGTCTGCATTGATTGAGAGAACAAAGAGAGCTTCTTATCCGATATTATCCTTTACAATTGGTTATTACTGTGGCAACCAATAACAAAACTTTTTCTTTCGGCTAAAGCATGTAAGTGAGAACTGGGATTCAACATGAAAGCTAATGAAAGTGCACGTAATTATTTTACGCTATATTTTATTTTCAAAAACACCCCTGAACTACATCAACTGCAACTGATGTCACTGCAGCGCCTCTGACCGAGAGGTCCTAGCTTCGAGTCCCGAGGGCCGCAAGATTTTCGACACTGTCTTTTCAGCTTGGTCGAATTCAGTCGTTGTCTTGGGGAGAATTCTAGCGGTCGGCTGCTCTGATCGGTAGTTTTCAGTGATTTCTCCGATCAACACCAGGCGAATGCCGGAGCAGTACCCTAACAAACGAGCCACGGACCGCGCGCGATCTTTCCTTCCTCTTATTTGTCCTATCCTCACCCCTTACATACACATTTAAACTAGTATGCACTACACTACCACATATTCCGGAGGATCGGTCGGGAGCTTGGAGCTTGTCCCGGCTGGGACGGTGCCGCGCTGGTGGGAGATACCTCGTTTGGGAAAACCCCATTAGCCCACGGTAGGTCGGCGCCGAATCTGGCCACCCAACGGGGGAAGACCACTGCCAACTCCCGAGCACACTCTTACGGGAGTAATGACCATAGTAGTTGACGCGCCCGGAATCACAACCAATCAATCAATCTTTTAACTACAAAATTAAATACTTGGGAAATTAACTCACAATTTTTTAGTACTTTTTTCTTAACTCTGTGAATTTTCTTATAAACAATAATGCCAGTAACAAAAATAAATACCTAACAAATATATTACAAAATAAACATTTAAAAGATATAGAAAATAAAAAAAATGCTGAGACTCGAATACATTGTTTATATTATTTAATCAATATAATTTTCAAAATACTTGAACTCAATGTGTGAAAAGGGATCTGACTGGGATAACGGTAATTGAGAACTTAATTATTATTCAATTATTATATTTGCAATTTAGAATACATCCAATTCAAACAAGCTTTCTAATTTCATTTTCGTAGTATAACTCATATTTTATAATGTGATTCCAGGAGAAGGCGATATCGGAACGTTTCTTCATGAAATGATATGCTAATGTGCAATATACATTTGGTTTTATGTGAAATTAATAATGTAAAAATAGCGAAGTTGTTGTACTAAAAACTACTCCCGCAATGGATTTGGTTAATCTACTCCTTACTGCGTGCGAAAAACCCCCCATACCCTCGAGGTGTAAGAAATGAGATAAACTATCGTTTTGTTCGCATTTAATTTTTTTTGTTGGAATGGGCTAAATGGATTTACGTTCAATTAAGTGACTACTTCTATTTTTGAGAATTAGTGGCGGCGATGGTGTAACGGTTAGCGTATTGGGCTGTTATACCCAAGTTCGCGGGTTCAAACCCGATCGAGTGGAGTTTTGAAGGGCGAAAAAATCCTTTACGCCTTCCTTCAGAGGGGAAGTAAAGCCGGCTGTCCCATGTTAGTAGATTTACTGCATGTAAAAGATCCTCAAGCCTAAATGAAGCCTCTGAGGTAAATTCAAATTGCCTGTTTCGTCACCCAAGTAATACCTTCTTTCTCCCCTAGTAGGTGAAAAGAGCGTAACGAAATTTGCGTGATCAGACGGAAGAGCAGGCCTCATGGCCTGAGTCTCGCCACGTAAAATAAGGCGTAAAATAAATATATTGAAAAAAAAGGTACGGACGACATTTCACTGTGCCCCGATATTCACTCTTCCTAATGCATTCTACATGGTCCTTCTCTAGCCACACGCGGCTTCTTTCATTATAGTTCTGCTGCCTTCTACCTCCACATCCTTTACCTGTTTTCCATTTCGCTTGTCTCTACATCCAGTTTTCCTCAGATCCAAGAGATTTCCCCGAACCTCCATTGGGCTTTTCCTCGACCGCGCCTGCCCGCAACACCTTGCCCTCCCCCCTCCCCCATACAATATCACGAGCGTATTCTTCGTACCTAGCGGAGCCCGACGGCGCTGCATCAGCGACAGGCTGCTTAATTTATGTGGGGTAGTGACCGCCTGTCGCTTATGGATTCCTTTTTTATTCCGTCCGCCGGAAATTAGCCAACACTTCAGAACCGACTTCTCGATTATTGACAAGGAAAGCACGACCGATTGGCCCGTCCCCAACAGGGCGTTACTTTAACCGGACCCGCTCCGTCTCCCGCCCCCACCACGCCACATCTCAGCCCCCTCCCCCGCATCCCAACCTGCCTCTCCGTCCTCGCCGTTCTCACCACACCAGCAAAATTGTGCACCACGGTCCCCGCTATCCCCTTCACACCCACCCATCCCGCCGCCCACGGGGATCCTTCCATCTCCTTGACTGCCCCTGAGAATCCTACCTACATCCTCGCTCCACTGCTGAGACGCGCAATCCCTCCGCCTACTGCGCCACTCCTGCGCGTCTCCCACATCTCCTCCGTAACAGCCTTCCACAGCAGTGCCTCTGACCGGGAGGTCCTACGTTCGAGTCCCGACGGTGGCTGGGTTGATTGATTTTTCATTGATTTTTTCGTGTTTCCCGCCGCGTCAACTACTTCGGTCATTAGTCCCGTTAGTGTAGTGCATGCTTTATTCTCGGGAGATGGCGGTGATCTTCCCCCGCTGGATGGCGAGATCCGGCGCCGACCTACCGTCGGCTAGTGGGGTTTCTCCCTAACCAGGGCTCTCCTACCAGCGGGGCACCGCCCCAGTCGGGACAAGCTCTAAGCTCCCGACCGGTCTCCCGGAATATGTTGTAGTGTAGTGCATGTTAGTGTGTGTGTGTGTGTGTAAGGGGAGAGGATAGGACAAGGAAGAGGAAGGACAGATCGCGCGCGGTCCGTGGCCCGTTTGTTAGGGTACTTCTCCGGCATTCGCCTGGTGTTGATCGGAGAAACCACGGAAAACTACCGATCAGAGCAGCCGGCCGTTAGAATTCTCCTCCAGACAGCAGCTGAATTCGACCTAGCTGAAAAGCTAGTGTCGAAAATCCTGCCGCCGTCAGGACTCGAACCTAGGACCCCCCGGTTAGAGGCGCTGCAGTGACATCAGTTGAAGCACTGAGCTACCGCTACCGGTACGGTGGCTGGGGTTTCGACACTAACTACATAGGTAGGTCGAATTCAGTCGCTGTCAGGAGGAGAATTTTAGCGGCCGGCTGCTCTCATCGGTAGTTTTCCGTGGATTCTCCGATCAACACCAGGCGAATGCCGAAGCAGTATCCTAACAATAGGGCAACGGATCACGCGCGATCTTTTCTTCCTCTTTCTTGTCCCATTCTCACCTCTTACTTATACAAACATTTACATACACTACATTCCAGACACTAGATACACCAGCTTGTACTGGCCGGAGCGGTGGTGCCGCCGATGGGAGATACCTGGTTGGGACAACACCTCGCATGTCACCGGATCTCACCACCTAATCCATGGAATATCACTGCCACCTCCCGCAACAAAAAAATGCACTAAACTAATGGGACTAATAACCTTACCATTTGTCGCGTCTGGAATTACTAATCAGTCAGTCAGTTCTCTTTTCGCTGGCACTCGGACCCGCTGTCATTGCTGACCATCCTGCTCTCGCCACCCTTGATAGTGTCACAGCGTCTCCCCCATTACCTTCCAGCCGTGATGGTGTTACATAGACGTTTATGCATTACCAACCACCCCACCACCAACAATATCTTGTTTTCCGCAGCCAAATTCACCGGCTCCGCCACCTCAGCTAGCCCCATCACTTCCACAGCTTCACAAGCCCCAGCAGCCTGCAGCTTGCCTTCTATGCCGGCGGCGCCGTTCTCGCCATCCCCGTCACACCCAGCGACTAACTGCCCCAACGCTGTCACCTCTGCCGCCTGCCCCGTCGCTTTGGCCACTCCGTGCGTTCCTGCTCCCTTTATCTTCGCCATTCCTGCCATCCCCGCCACCTTCGCCATCTCACCGCCCTGCCGTATCCTCGCCAACCTCCCCACCGTCACTCTTTACAGCCCTCTGCATCCGTTACTCCCACCGGCCCCGCTCTCTTCGCCGACGCCATCCTCGCCAATTCCCCCACCCTCGCTTCTCAACTCTCCACTAACCTCCACACCGTCCCTACCAACCTACCCACCCTCAGTTCTCACCGTCCCGCCACATGCGTCACTCCCACTGGCCCCACTGTCTTCGTCGGCGCCATCCCCGCCAACCTCCCCACCCTCACAGTCCTGCCAACCTCCCCACCCTGATTCCTCACCACCCCACCAATCTCCCTGCTGTCTCCACCAACCTCCCCGCTGTCTCCGCCAACCTGCCCATCCTCACTAAACACCACCCCGCCCACCTCCCCGCCGTCTCCACCGGTCTCCCCACCCTCACTCGTCACCGCCCCGCCCACCTCCCCGCCGTCTTCACCAACCTCCCCACCAGTACTCCTCACCGCCCAGCCTCATCCGTCACTCGAAGGCCCGCGCCGCGCCCACCGACTTGACCGACCCAGCGGTCACGCACGGACCTCGGCCCAATCAAGTGATGGAGCGCGCCTCTTGAAGGCGTGTCGCATGCATATTGAAAAGCATCCTTAGCTAAATTGGCTGGCAATCGGATTCGATCCCCGCCCTACCCCGCCCCGCCCCGCCCACGCCCTTGGCCCGAACGCACGAGCCCCCGCCGCGCCGCGCTGCCAGATACGGATTCGCGATCTGGGGTACTCAGGACGGGACGCGTGGGCGACGGGGCGTATCGCCCGCCCGCCCACCGTTCGCTCGCTCGCTGAGTGTTATCGCCCGCCGTGTTTACTTGCGTAGATACCGCCGCCTTGCGCGATGGATCCCAGATTGAGCACGACGGCCTTGGGTCGTGGCCCGGCGTACTTCCCGGTGTCGCGTAGCGACACTGTCAATACGACGGTTCATTCACAGGGAAAGGAGTGAGAGAGCTAATAGGTCCCTCAACACCTCCTGATCGATCGATCGATTGATTAGTGTTTCCTGAGGTGTGAACGTTTATATTCATTAGTCCCGTAAGTGTAGTACATGTTTTATTGCATCTGGTGGAGGTGATACTCTCCTAGTAGATCGCGTGATCCAGTGCCGACCTTCACGCCCTCCGTGACGACCTCCCCGTCTCTCACCAACAGCACACCGCACACAGCCAAGACAAGCTCTAAGCTCCCGACATGTGTGATTATGTAGGGGATGATCTGGGCTGTCCGGGTGACGCCGCGTCGAAGGCTGGGGTGCCGACGTTTCGACCGACATGTCGCGGTCCTCTTCAGGGCTGTACTGCCCTACTGCCCCACGGCAGTACAGCCCTGAAGAGGACCGCGATTTGTCGGTCGAAACGTCGGCACCCCAGCCTTCGACGCGGCGTCACCCGGACAGCCCAGATCATGACTCTGGCCGCGGAAGCCTACGATATTATGTAGGGCATGTAAGTGTAAATGTTCTAAGGAGTGAGTCAAGGATAAGAAAGGGGAAGGATCGCACACACTCCGTGGCCCGTTTGATAGAGAACTTCTTCGGCATTCGCCGAATCAGTGGTGATCGAAGAAACCACGGAAAACTACCGATCAGAGTAGACCGATTGAATTATTCTTCAGACAGCGGTTGAGCTCAGCCCATCTCTTGGGCTAGTGTTGAAAATCCTGCCACCGTCGGGACTCGAACTCTAGCACCTCCTGGTCAGAGGCACTGCAGTGCCAGAGCCCTGAGCAACCTAAGCCGGTAAAATACCTCTCAAAATAAACAATGTTTAGCTTAATAGTGTCTTAAGCAGATGATTATGTCTTTGATGGTAGAATAAAAGTAATATAACACTAGTTTTAAGCATACTGAGACCTAGTGTATATTTAGTGGTTATAATCCTTGGGTTGCAAAATAAAGAACACCACGTATATGGAATCTAGTGTTTAGTATAAATTGTAGCTAATTCTAGCGAAATCAGGGAAGTTTGAGATTACTTGGCTGCTTGAAATGTAAGAATTTGAATAATTGAATAGTTATCCTGCCGACACGGTTCATCATGAAAAAACATTGTTTGCCGCCTTCAAAAGAGCGGTACACAATGAGACAACACGCAATCCGGGTAAGCTCCTACAATGACAAACAAACTGTTCTGGATCTATTGAAAAAAGTCAGCGTATTTTCTCTATCTTCGTACCTTGTTGACAAAAGCTCTATTTATCTTCAAAACGTCACCACTTTTTCTTTCGTTTTTCTTTTCAAACATTCTAATATTGAACGTACTATAAGATTTTTTCTAACTAGTCATGTAGTTTGCAGTCGTATTTTAATCAACAAGTAATTTACAGTTCTTTAATCTGTAGTCTTTGATAGTCACATTACCTTTCAATGTTTCCTAACAACCTATTACTTTATCCATCTAATACAGTTTGACAATCTAAAAATTTCCACATCAAGAAAAATATACAATATTAATTGTAAACAAATAAATAAATTGAAACAAGCGTGACATAATCATTTAAAAAATAGCTTTCTTGTTAAAGCAAAAAAAAAAAAAAACAAAACAAAAACTTATGCAACGGAGAATACATCATTCAGAAGTTAGCTGAGAAATCGTGAGCTTTCGGGACTAGTCTCATCGCGACCCCGACCCTATTGGTTATCCGAATGGCGTCGTGTCGAAGTCGAAGGTTAATTGCTTGATTGATTGCTAGTGATTCCGGGCGCGTCAACTACTGGGGGGGGGCATTAGTCCCGTAAGTGTAGTGCATGGTTTTTGGCAATGGGAGGTGGCGGTGATCTTCCCCTACTGAATGGCGAGATCCGGCGCCGACCTACCGTCGACTAGTGGGGTTTCCCGCAACCAGGTATCTCCCACAATAGGAGCACCGCAAGGCCACGCTCTAAGCTCCCGACCAGTCTTCCGGGATGTGTGGTAGTGTAGTGCATGTTAGTGTAAGTGTGTGTGTAAGGGGAGAGGATATGACAAGGAAGAGGAAGGAAAGATCGCGCGCGATCCGTGGCCCGTTTATTAGGGTACTGCTCCGGCATTCGCCTGGTGTTGATCGGAGAAACTACGGAAAACTACCGATCAGAGCAGCCGGCCGCTAGAATTCTCCTCCAGACAGCGACTGAATTCGACCTAGCTGAAAACTACAGTCGAAAATCCTGCCGCCATCGGGACTTGAACCAAGAACCTCCCGGTCAGAGGCACATCAGTGACATCGGTTGATGCTCTGAGCTACCGTTCCCGGTCGAAGTCGAAGGCTACTTCCTTAGCATTCCAGTAATCATTTCATGATCTTCTTCAGAAATGTAATGCACCAAGATGAATGCGATTTCTTTGTGTGACGCCAAGAAGACCTGTCAACACATACTGATAAGAGCAACTAGTGGTGCTAAATCAGCACGTACTTTCTCGTCCGTATTTTCACGCAAAGGGTTTACCCGAATAAGGCGGTGAAAAGTATCCCCAAACCAAATCGATAATTGATTTGCATTTAATTGTCAATATTTACGTTAAAGAGCGTAAGTGCATGCATGTAATGTTCTGTGTGTGTGTGTGTGTGTGTGTGTGAGTGAGTAAGTGAGTGCGTGAGTGAGTGCGTGAGTGAGTGCGTGAGTGAGTGCGTGAGTGAGTGCGTGAGTGAGTGCGTGAGTGAGTGCGTGAGTGCGTGAGTGAGTGCGTGAGTGAGTGCGTGAGTGAGTGCGTGAGTGAGTGCGTGAGTGAGTGCGTGAGTGAGTGCGTGAATGAGTGCGTGAGTGAGTGCGTGAGTGAGTGCGTGAGTGAGTGCGTGAGTGAGTGCGTGAGTGAGTGCGTGAGTGAGTGCGTGAGTGAGTGCGTGAGTGAGTGCGTGAGTGAGTGCGTGAGTGAGTGCGTGAGTGAGTGCGTGAGTAAGTGCGTGCGTGAGTGAGTGCGTGAGTGAGTGCGTGAGTGAGTGCGTGAGTGAGTGCGTGAGTGAGTGCGTGAGTGAGTGCGTGAGTGAGTGCGTGAGTGAGTGCGTGAGTGAGTGCGTGAGTGAGTGCGTGAGTGAGTGCGTGAGTGAGTGCGTGAGTGAGTGCGTGAGTGAGTGCGTGAGTGAGTGCGTGCGTGCGTGAGTGAGTGAGTGAGTGAGTGCGTGAGTGAGTGCGTGAGTGAGTGCGTGAGTGAGTGCGTGAGTGAGTGCGTGAGTGAGTGCGTGAGTGAGTGCGTGAGTGAGTGCGTGAGTGAGTGCGTGAGTGAGTGCGTGAGTGAGTGCGTGAGTGAGTGCGTGAGTGAGTGCGTGAGTGAGTGCGTGCGTGCGTGAGTGAGTGAGTGAGTGACATTATGACAATATACTCATGTTATCGTATTCCATCATTTCTTTCCCCATGTTTTCAAGAATTTTATTCAGGTTATTGATTTCGAAAAACATTGTTTTGACGATGTAGGTTCTAAATTCATCTAGAGCGTATTCCTTAAATCAGATCACAACAAAATTAATTGTCTATCCAAATATCTTTCTCTATCTAGATGAAGATAAAATCTATAAGTGATATTTAAAACATTTGAGAATGGCAGAGTCCATTATTTTCTGTTCAAAATAAGTTCAAACCATCATATCTCAGAAATGATTGTAATTATAATGAATATCATTTCGTGTTTTCATGACGGAAAATCAATTAATTCAATTAAATTTATGCATTCATTATGAATTGTTTACGCCATTTTAATCATACTTTCAACATAGGCTTTACAAGTGTTTAACATAAAGCGATAGAGAAGACATTCTGTATCTCAAGATGTTCGCTGATGGTGTATCCTACCTATGCGTCACATACTGTTTTTACTGTTCTTGGGAGAAAATAAATAAAATGAAATAAATAAAATGAAATCAACTGTTTCGCCTCAAGAGGATGTAGTTTACAGAAAAAGGACAAAATACATTTTTAAAATACAATTCCCATTATTCAAAATTTAAAAGGATTGTCTTATTAATCCATTTAAGTAATAGAGTACTATGCACAGTATTTCTACTTCTACTGAACTGCTGATCCGAAGAGATTGATACCGATTTGTTGGTACTTTTGAATATATATATATATATATATATATATATATATATATATATATATATATACACATTTATATATACAATTATAATTTACAATAACTTTAAAAAAATATCATTATACACTACTATTAAAATTTAATATTGCCACATTGAGTTACTACCTCCAATTTACCCGTAAAAGATTTGGCGCCTTGTGATGATACATCAACGTTCTTTGTTGAGAAATGGCCTTCAATGAAATGACTGATTATTTCCCATACAAATCTGAAGATAATCAGGATGACGTAGGAGATAAAAAATCAATAGTGCAGGGTTTTACGCTTATTTTTAAGTCAGTGCTCTTCATTCGTTCTTTAAATAGGTCGGACCGCTCATCAGAAATCACGTGTGGAAAATCACGATGAAGTCGTCAGGAAGCGATTCGATCGTATCTACCAAAGAAGAATGAGTGTGAAGATCAATCACGCTACATCAGATGTCGAAAGCAAAGGCTAGTGGATATCACGTGACGTCCAACATATGAACTGCGGCATGTATTATACGTTAGGTGACATATCTTGTGCCAGCGGATGTCACGGGGAAAACGACTACTTCACGATTCTGCTTGCCAAAATTATTTTTAAAAAAATCAACAATATTTTGAAAGAGGAAATCAATACATACATGTCAATTGGAATCAGTAAACATAATACTATTAGTTATTGGTGAGAGTGTGCAACACTTACATTGTGTGTCATCAATCCAGCTACAAAGTTTTTTGGTAAATAAAAAAACTGTTTGCGTAATAAAATAATTTTAAGGAAATTGATGGTCTGCATAATAATGGCTTAATTACTGGAAGATTATTGGAAAGTTTTATTTCTTGAAATGACAAAGTTATTTTTCTTCTACTATTTAGTAGTACGTAGAATTTTATCATATAGTTGAGGCTTTTTTTCTTCAGATATTGTGAGATATCAAGAGTACCCTTGGCGATTAGAAATGATTGCCTCTGCAAATGGCAGTAATCAATATACTCGTATTTAATATTATTGTTTTATTTTTAGGAATGTTTTCTTGTAATTTCGACGGTTATCCTCAACATAAAAGTTTACAATAAACTAGTGGAGCTAAATCTGTACAAACTTTTTCGCATTTAGTAATACTTTTTATACACCACAATTTATCTCCGAATTATCACATCTCAAGTCATAATTTTTTGTAAAACTCATTACAAATCATAGATCATTTGGTGCTAAAACATTTGCATATTGAAGCAAATATCAAAACAAATTTGACAATTATAACTTCTTTTCATACAGAAAACCATGTTCCAGCAAGAAGACATAATTCACAGAAATTAGCTCTCAAATCATTATTGTCGAACCATTGTTGCATTCTAATCTGATATTCCGTAAATACTAGCAATTTCTATTAAATATATTTCAAAAAGTTTTTAATAATTTTGAAGATTAATTTGTAAATGTATACCAAAAGCTCGAATGCAAATAAGGAACAAAGAAATATAAAATAATATATACAAATTCTAACTTAGGAAGCATCCTGTTGCCTGGAATTACGTTCATGAAGGGCAGTAAATTCGAAGCGGGCGACTGTTTGTCACCATATTACACAAAAAAATACTCATATTTTCAAAAAATTTAACGTGACCTTATTTGAAGATACGTTTTTAAGAACACATTTCATTAAGAAAAAATATATCTTCACAATTATAGTTGAAGCGAGACGCGAAAAAAATCTTAATTTTTTTTAAATTTTTACAAAATCACCCTTTTCTTAATTTTTACAAAATATGCTGTTTTCTTCGCGCAGCATTACATAACTTTCTCTTTGCAGTGTAAGCGGTAGCGAGAAAATAAAATGAGGTAATGTAAATGATAAATCATAAAAGTTCATTTCGATATTGAAAAAAACAAAAACCATTTCAGTAAGTAGAGGTAGAGAGAAAAATCAGATAAAAACCATTGTAATAGTATATCACAAGAGACTGAAATGATTAATGAATTCAGGTTTAAAAGATATTAAGATCATATTTAGGAAAAAATTTTTTACAATAAAAAATCATAAAGTTATGATTTCTAGCAGTTTAAAATTGCATCCGTATTTTCAAAGAAAATTCACTCTGGAAATTGTCGAAGAATTCAGACGTTTTGAGCATAAAAGACAGTTCTTCCCGTTACTATTTATTTTTAGTCTCTAACTGATGAATGAGTGAATGAAAGATACAAGGTTTATTTTTGATACGGAAATCTTAGATAGAACTACTGTTGTCTAATCATATCTAGTTTCAACTGGAAAACTTGGAATGAAGATCAGAACTCTCTAAAATATTTACTAGTCAATATCTTCTCAAATCTATTTTTAACATTGTGGTGGTTTTAACTAATTGAGAGGTTATTTGTGAGCAGTTACATTACGATACGATTAAATGTACATTGAGTCAAGAAAAATAACACTTATCGATGTAAATAAAGTTTAATGGTTCAAGATATTATCAATCTGTTGAGAATATTTGCGCCACTGATAAGCAAATTATTACACAGATGACACCTCGATGACACGACTGCTAAGTAAAAACACACGAATGCTACAAAAATGATAAAAAGGATGTTACATTTACTGTTTTCAAGGTGAAACATTTTTTTCATGAAAAATAAAAAAATGAATATTTTTGTTTAAATCAAATTTAAGTTTGTTTCTATTTAAACAATATTTATATTAATAAAATAAGTTTTTTATTGGGAATTTATTAAACTCATCAAATCAATACAAATAATATTGGAGAGTATGAAATTTCAATTTAACTGCCTGTCTGACATGTCTCAAAATAACTGCTATTTACTTTATTCTATACGTACGAAGGTCACTCCAAAAGCAATACACTTTATTTCTTTTAAATTCATTTCCTTTCCTACGCCTTCGCTCTTTACAGGTTTCGTAGTATCATTCTTTTCACTTGAATTCAAATTTACGTACGAACACTCGTAGTATTGCGACCGCCAACCTACTTTTTAATAAAAAAATAGAGGTGCTACAGAATGGCATAGACTTTCTCGTAGGACATTTTTCTAATTTCCTTGGTTCACGCCATCACAAACCTCACAGAATTCACCATAGTGCACAAAAAAACAGTAAATTTTGATTTTCAAAACGCGCAACAACTCGCCAAAATAGTTACACAGAAAAACTTAATCATATCTACAGCAAAGGCAACATTGTAGTGGTTCTGGACAAAAAAAGAACACAATGACAAAATCTATGACTTTCTGAACGACAACAAGATCGAACAACTTACCAATGACCCTACTAAGAAGTATCTTTCTTTGTCAGCGTAAACAAGAACTTAACAATTCTCAAGCATTGTTTCCTTATCCCCCAAAAAACATACCGTCTAACCCTTCTTCTCCGAGGCTTTATGGCCTGCCTAAATTACACAAAGAGAATACCCCCGTCAGATCCGTGGTTTTGTATACAAACACTTTAACACACTATCTCGCCTAGAAATTAAATAACCTCTTCCATAAACACATCCAGGTCAAACCTTCATATTCTGTAAAAAACAGTCTAGATCTAGTAGAAAAGATCCAACAGATCCCCGTTCCACCCTATGCAAAACTTGTTTCATTTGACATAATCTCTTTCCTAGTACTCCGACTTTCAGATTGCAAATTACTGCTACGTAACTTACTAGACAAATCAACATGTCCGATACCCGTTCGTTCCAAAATCTCGTCAACCTATGCATGGACCAAAATTACTTCACTTTTGACAATACATTTTACAGACAAACTTCGGGAATTCCAATGGGTTCACCCCTCTCTCCTCTCCTTGCAGATATTTTTATGGACTCTTTCGAAAAGACCATCTTCCTTTCAAATCATCCACTTCTCAAATATATCACATATTGGCACCGTTACGTAGACGGTATCCTTGTTCTCTGGACCGGTACGACTAGATAAATTGACCACTTTACTGACTTCCTCAACAACATACATCCTACTGTAAAATTCACTACAAAACTACAGAATGAAGATAAATCTATCAATTTCCTAGATCTCGATATCAGCATATTTAAAAACAAACATGCAATCAATATTTTCAGAAAACCGACGTACACAGACACTGTCATCCACAACTCTTCACAACACCCTATTCAACACAAACTCGCCGCCTTCCACTACATGTTACTCAAATTACTAAGCCTGCCTCTCACTAAATCTCATTTTCTGCAAGAACTGAACACTATTCAACACATTGCTATGGCAAACGGTTACAACACAGCTCTTGTCAACAACATATTACGCCGCAAAATACACGATCGGAAACTGAAAATGTACACTACACTCTCTAATGTAACACTAACACCAGACCAGTACACTTGCTTATCATATTTTGGAAGACTTTCAGAAAAAGTCGCACACAATATTCACAGATTAGGTATCAAAGTTTCATTCAAAACACAAAATTATCTCAAAAATTCCTATCCCCTAAAACACACACAGATCTAGAAAAAAGCGGCGCCTACGCACTACATTGCCACGATTGCGAAGCAAAGTACATTGGTCAAACAGGCAGAACAGTCAATACAAGAATAAAATAACATAAACACGCTTGGAAACACAACACCTGCAAATCTCACTTTGTCAGTCTTTTACTTCAGACAGGCCACACATTCAATCCACACAGACATTCACATACTGGAAATAGAAAATCAATATCATACCAGATTAACATTGGAAAACCTCCACATCCATCTCAATAGTAACCTACTGAATGTAAACATAAACTACAACCCCTCCCCTCTGCTAAAATTATTATTTGACACCACCCTCACACCACACTCTTCGAGGGTGACACAACACAGCACACCACACCCAGGCCATTAACCCTCCTCTCCCACCCCACAGCAGGTACTTAAACTGCGAGGCCCGCCCGAACCCGCGTAGTCATTTTTGTGAGTTCCAGGCAGCAGGTAAGAAACGTCTCAACTAACTTTTTTGTATTTTTCTCTCTCAAAATTTTATATGCATATTTCATTCATTTCTTGCTTAGATTTAAAAACTTCTATATTACAAAAAGATCTAACTCTCCGCCCCCTTTTTTCTTACTTTCTTTCTTTAATTCTTCCCCTTTCGTTTCTTAAGATGTATATATAACTCTGTTAGTTCTAATTTTGTTTATATTTTTCTTGTATCAGAAAACTGATGATGATGGCTAAGCTATCGAAAGCTGCTATTATTGAAATAAATAGTATTACTGACAATGACAACGCCTTCAATCATTTCAATTATGTAAATGTCAACTATAACTCACCACTAAACCAATAATGGCATTGAAGAGCCAAACGTTTCGACATGTCGCTAGCCAGCCGCCGACCCGGAGACTACCCCCATGACGCTGCCGCCACTGAAGGTGTCCACCGCAGACGTGGACGAATCGTTTCACTCTTCAATGCCAACTGGACCACGGCCTACCAGCCCGGAAAATTTCTCTCATACTGACACCGGCTGTGAAAGCCTACGATGCTATGTAATAACCATAGAGTACCACAATATCTCTTCTGCCATTACGGAAGAATAATTTGGATTATTTTTGTCAGAATGTCGTTTCTTATACTGGAAAGTTTTCACACATACCTAGTCTTATTCCATTCCTAAAGAAATGTATTCGTGTCCAACAAAACAAGAGAAAAGTTGCTGTTAACATGAGATTTCGTAGAATCTGTCCCATCTTCCTTTCAACGCAACGTCTTAAACACAAGTACAGAGAACAATCCTGGTAGTTAATCCGAGCGAAGAAGATTCGGTGTTCGCACTACCCACCGCGTGTCAGTGTTTTGGACACATCATCGGAAGCGAACATTCGCCAAATACATCTGCTGTTCGGAAATGGGTGAGCAATTGCTTGATTCTTGGCGAATGCTGAATGTGTGGAGCAAACCGGTCCCGGAGCACACACGATCTTTCCTTCCTCTTCCTTGTCCTATCCTCACTCCTTACTTACACTAACGTGCACGACACTGCCCCACATATCGTGAGATCAATCGAGAACTTACATCTTGTCCCGAAGCGCGCACGACCTTTCCTTCCTCTTCCTTGTCCTATCCTCACCCCTTACTTACACTAACGTGCACGACACTGCCCCACATATCGTGAGATCAATCGGGAACTTACATCTTGTCACGAAACGCGCACGATCTTTCCTTCCTCTTCCTTGTCCTATCCTCACCCCTTACTTACACTAACGTGCACTATACTACCCCACATATCGTGAGATCAATCGGGAACTTACATCTTGTCCCGGCTGGGACTGTGCCCCGCTGATACCTGGATGGGAAAACCCCTGGAAGCCGACGTGCATCGGTGCTGGATAATGCCATCTAACGGGGGAAGATCACCGCCACTTCCCGTGAAAAAACATGTACGGTACTTACGGGACTAACAGTTGGTTCATAACAGTTGGCGCGCCCAGACACACAAAAATAACCAATGAATATAGGCTCATCATTCAGACTGTTGGTTGCTTCAACACAGTTACTCTGCTTGAGTAGAAATTTTGCTGCCGAGACGCAAAACTAGAACCCGATCTAAGAAGATTTTGTTCTGAACTCCAGACTACATTTGCTCTCAAATAAATAATTTAAGTCTTTTAAAATGCCAACAAATCTAACGATTAGTGCAATCTTACTATTAGTGCCAGAAGGGGGTCCACCTTGCTATAGGTGACGTAGATTTCATTTTGTCATTTTGGTTATATTGTTATTAGTAAGAAAACCCTAATTTTTCCGCCTCGAAATACTTCGGGAAAACTTTTAGTAGCAAAAAAAAACAAAAAACAGAACAAACAAAATTCCACAATTTTTTGTTTTTGCGCAATACCTTTTTAATACTTGATCTTAGCGCAAAATAGTTATGTACAATTTTAAAGGTCATAAAATTCTCGAAAAATTTGATTGACAAATTATTTCTCTCAAACAAATAGTACCCGAGCTAGGTGATTATTATTATTTTCATTCACAGCCACAAGAAAGACTGCCCTATCCACAAAAAAATTTCGTGCATAAGGTTAAGAAGTTTTCCTTTGAAACCATCAATAGTCAATGACGATAAAAACCGGCAGCATGAATGGGATCAGAAAATAACACCACCATTACACCACACGTGCTACGTAGCGTGATGGGGCTCGTTTGCAAATTTTAAATACAATCTTTTCGGATAATATTTAAAGTATTATCCCCCCTAAAGGACGTCGTTTCTAGGTCACGGTACATTTAGTACTTTGGTTGGTGTTTGCTCCTTAACTGGCACAATGGGCCCTCTGATGATGACTACAGTTTGTCTTGGTGTTGAATTAGCTCAGGTGCAGCGTTTCATATGTTTGGAAGAGATTGCAGATTACGAGTTCCCGTTTGCTGAAAGTCGAGCCTGTTTGTTCAAAGAGATTAGGAAATTTCAATCTTCCATGAAAAAGGCTTTTTGTACTCTTTACTGCGATCGTTTTCGTAGAACATTGCAAAAAATGCATTACAGCTCCTTATTACTTCATTGCATCTCAGTAATTTTGCAGTGTAACTATTGTCCCTGCAGTGTCTTTGACTAGGAGGACTTGGAGTTTAAGTTCCGACGGTAAGATATTTTCTACACTAATTCTGTAATAGCTTTGTTGAATATGGCCGCTGTCTAGTCTTGGGGCTGACTACTCTGTTCGGTAGTTTTCGTGGTTTCTACGTCCAATACTAGGCGAATGACGGGGCAAAACTTTAAAGTGTGTGCGATCTTGTCTTTCTTAAACGTACCCCCTTCTCTGCCCTCATAAACCCAGACTTGCACTTACAAGTAGTACATTACTACACAAGTCGAGAGGCCTACAGCTAGATCTGACTGGAGCGATTCTCCAATGGTGGAGATACCTGGCGAGGAAAAAACCACCTCAAGCTCACTTGAAGATCAGCATCGTCCCTCGCATTCTAGGGAGTTAGGAACATCGCCCCTTATAGGTTGTAACAAGCACTACACCCACGGAACCACTGACTTTAGCAGTTGACGCGCTCAGAAACACACAATCAATCAGTTAAATCACAGCATTTTCTGATGAAGTCTTACAACAGCAACCAAGGACGCGAATTTCGGGACATGCTCTACACCAACACGTAGTCCATGTTGGCGCGTGTTTGCACCTTTAAAGCGAGCGCATACAGCTAGCAGGGGGGAGGGAGGGAGCAGTTTGTCCTCGTGTTGGCTCCGCCATCGACCCCAAATGACAGAGCACTCGTCGAGGACAATGGGCGGCGGCGTCGGGAGAGCTCTCGAGAGCCGGGCGATAAGGACCGCCCCTGCCCCCGCCCCCTCCCACGCTCCTCCACCCGTGCGCGAGCTACTGGCCGACTATCGCCCGAGCGGCGCAGTGCTATCGCGCGATTGCCTCCGCACCGGACGACTCTGCCCGGCCATGGACTAGCTTCCCTCGATCGCTGCGCCCCGAGCAGAGGTGAGTCGGGAGAGAGGCTGTAAAACGCTGTCGGGGAGTGATGGAGCACGCGCTACTGCGGGTTTACGAGGTTGGAATTTTTACTCGGGGAAAAAGGAGCAGATGGGCGATGCTTTTATGAGTGGCCGCGTGCTTAAAATGGACATGTACTCTTCAAAGAAGGAACTTCGTAGTTAAAGCAACAATGTATACTGCAGAGATTGTTATCTAATACGATCGATGCTCGTTCAGGACAATGTGGCAGTTTACTAAAATACTCGTAATGTCTAATTACGTGATTAATTATGAATTGAAGTTTTATCTGCGTTAAATGTATTAGTTTATTTTGTAGGAATGTAGGAATGAATTACAGTACTTCAGGGAGTAACAAGATAAGTCACACCAGGATAAGAATGCCTCCTCCTATTTATAAATGTTAATCTTGATTTTAATAATTTAAGCTTATCATGTTACTATAATAATATTTTGTTCTTATATTTATTATTATTATATATTATTCTTATATTTATTATTATATATTATTCTTTTATTTATTATTATATATTATTCTTATATTTTATTCTATAATATATTTTTCTCATATTTCATATTTATTAAGAGCTTGGAGCAGTATCAATATGAGATGCCGTTGGTTCGTACTCGATATATTAATATTTACGAATAACGAGAGTCTTGCTGTAGCCGGTGTGGCTTGTCTTGTTACGGCTCTAAGCACAAATTAAATAATTTTCTAAATTGAATAACAAAGTTATATGAAGACGCTTTACGTAATAAATTTTGATATGCGAATATTTTATAATAATTTTTACGAATAACAAGCGGCTCGCTTTGGCCAGTGTGGCTTATTTTGTTACTGCCTCAAACTCTCCAATGAAATACTGTTATAAATTGAATAAAAAAGTATTATAAAGACGACTTTCATGTGTACTAAATTCTGATCTATGATATATTAATTATTTACAATTACATTTTCTTCAATAATATCTACAGTATTTTAATAAAAGCAGTTAATACTAGTACATTCTACAGCAGCAGTATTTAAAATTTGTGTATGTGCTTTGAGATCAATATTTTTTCTTTAGATTTCATGATTCTTTGATCACTTATGTTTTGTATCTACTTTTAAATTTCACTTTCGGATAACACGGGTTTAGATGCTTGTTTGTTGAATGATAAAAATAAATTCAATGATGAAAAACAAATTTTCTAGAAGAAATATCTCTTAATGTGCTTCAAATCATTGGACTTCATATTCTTTAATCACGAGCAGATATCAATCACTTCAACATAAAAGTCTTTTTGATATGAATAAAATCTTCAATATCATATCGCTATTCTTTGTATTTATGATTTGATAAATACTTCCGATAATCCAAAGTATTATGCAAACTAATTTGCTACTCCGGTTTTAATTTTTTTTGTCCGACTTCTTTCTTTGATTTAATATCAGTTATGGAATTTCACATAATTTTCCAACTTTTAAAATTTGTTGTCTATTCCTTTACGATGACATATTTGCTGTAAGTTATTATTTTATTTTTCTGGTAATAAAATGTCATAATTTTTTGCCATTAATTGGCATTCTTTTTCTGATCATTTTTCTTATTCGTTTGTTTTTTCGTGGCAGTTTAAAACCACCCACTCATTTACTCGAACCACTATCACTTACATAGAACCTCCTCCATCTGAGCTGATTTAAAATTTGTGTTTCGCTGGGTACAGGAACACTAGTGAGGCAGGTGTATTGTCGTGGAAGTGTTGGACATCTCGAGTTCTCTCGTTAGATCTAATTAGAGAGTTCTGACAGAGTTTGGTCAGAGTGGAGGCACACGAACCATCTACAGTGACAAAAAAAGTGTGGTAGAGGAATATTTAGTATATGTAGCTCGAGAATTGGTGTCTATTCTTTCTGGTACGAATATTTTGTTTTGGAACTTTTCGGGCAATTCATGAACAGGTGTTCCGTTTGTGATGAAGTAATTTAAAAAGGCATTTTCACTTCGACGAGTTTTTACTTCGTAACTCTGGTTATGATGTGGGAAAACCGATTAACCACTTTGCTCGATCTTCCTACCAAATTAAGAAATATTTTTTAATAAATAGTTTGAGAATTTCGTAAAAGTTTAATTTTTTTGTATCTCTCATTTCTCCTAAACTGCAATCATGTAAACAGATATTATATTGACTTTTCGAAAAAAACTTATCATAATTCTAACGTACTTCAGGGGAAGAAAATGTGTCAAGCAAGTAAATAATTACTTCTCAAAACAACTGTACCTGTATTCGAAGGTTAAAATGGAAAAATAAGATAATTTATGTCAACGAAAGTAATCCAGGGCCTACTAATTCTATTAATTATCATTAATTAATTCAAAATGTTTCTTAAGTGTACCAATGATTAAAATGTTGAAGACAAGGAAAAGATTAAATTGTATCATATTTGAGAAGAAAGACATTAGGCCTATGGAAATAATTTGTTGAAAAAAAAGCATTTTATACATATACATTAATTTTAATTGATTGAAATTATTTCACCCCCAAGAACAACAGATTAATTCAATAATTAAATTTTAAATACTTTGTTCAAGAGAAGAAATTACCTAGGGACGTCTGGGAGTAGCGTACTCTTAGCACCTTTTAGCATTCCTAGAACTAGCTGGGAACGCTTTGTGTTTTTATTTTAAAAAAATGAAGGATTTTGACTAGCATACAGCTTGATTTTAGATTAACAAAAACCCTGAAAAGAAACGTGCATACAATTTTGTAACAACAATCTTAATAGGTCATCTTATTTATTTATTTTCATTTTCTCTATCGTTCAATCTCAAGGTATTTTCTTACACTCACATCTTTTCTTTTTGGGTATGTAGAATTCGTATAAAAAATGTCATTACTGCTGTTTGGGTTCTTGATCTGCCGCTTTGTGTTAAACCTTTGGCTCATTCCGTACATCAAAAGAATGATAAAGATCAACTTCCAGCATTAGGGATGTGACAAAGTAATGCAGGAAAAAGATATGTAGGAAGAAAAAGCGATACGACCATCAGAACGTGTCCCTAGAACCTACTACTTTAAGAGAAAAAAGATATATCATTGGAATTGGCAATATCTTGAATACATTGTGTAGCTGAACACAACTGAGATTTTGTGCAAACCCTTGTCTGTAGTGTCAATTTACGTTGGTAAAAATCGAATAATAAGGAGAGTTCGTTTAACAATAAAAAATTTCGATGTATAAAATATGATTGGCAATGTTGTCCATATATTTTATGATTAATAAGCAAATCATAAATTATTAATCTGGAACAACAGAATCACATTTTATGGGTAAGATTATGAATAACGTTTAATTAAGAGTAGGTGTTTTCTTGTTGTTTTTATTAGCTAATCGAATTTATCAAAGCAGCTACAAGTCCAATTGTTTTAGAAATGTTTTTGAAGCAATTAAAAGATAAGATGAATGCGTGACAAGAAATGGAATGTTCATATCTGTACGATGTGTTATCACACCTATTTAACACGTGGCTTATCAAAGTCTCCAGAGAACAAATATCTGATAATAAGCATATCTCAGCATTTCACAAGGCAAATTCTCTATTATCCATTACTCAGACATATGCTACAATGAGGAAGTCTATAAGGAAGTAGCATGTCGAGATATTATCTTTGAGGATACAGAAACAGGTGAAAAAAGTTCTATATTACTCTACAAACTAACATTTTCTAAGAGTCGCTTTATATTGATAAATTATTATAATTTTCAGTAAAATAATATAAATTTTATTTTAGTACTATTGTTATTATTATTAGCAAGTGCTGATTGCAAATTATAATTATTTTTTATATTAGTTTGTTTCTTGACACGATTGAAGGGAAATAGATTTCGCAATAGTTGTGAAATACATTCTTGCCACTCAGAAAAATACGAATTGTCGAAATAATATAATTGTCTCATTTAGGTGGGTTTTTCCTCTGTTACCTATGTTACTGGAATTTATTTATTTGTCAAAAACTTGAATATGACGAGTGAGAGATAAGAAGTATACTCTACAGAAGAGAAATTGCAATATCATCATATTTCCTGTATTCTAAAGTTCCTTCTACTTCTCACGTTTCATGATAAACCACTTCGCACAACATTTTACACTCAAGTTACCAGTGTGACGCTCAAAAAGGTATTTCATTTCTAATCGTCTCAGGAAAACGTACTTTGGTTCTCAAAAAAAGAAAATACATGTAATGTTTTGAGTTGGCACACATTATATACTCCAAAAGTATAAGAAAGGCATATAAACATCGTTACCTACAGTGCTGTTGGAATTCCGGCCTTGTATCAACACACGATATAATCATGTCACTCATCTTTGTTGACATGCGTCAAATAATCCTGTGCTTAATAGATAATAGAAAGTATGATGATAGGTCTTCCTCCAGAAACATCGAGACCATTGTGCAGCTTACGACATTAATCCCAGGCGCCGTCTGAGATAAGCCTAAGCTGAGCCGTCTGATTGCAGAGCCATGCCGCCTGGAACCATGGACAGCGGGGGCAGAAGCTCCACCACGTCAGACGATGGCGGCACGCGGGACCCGCAACAGCTACCGTACGCCATGTCCAAGAAACGCGTGCAAATCAACATCAAGGACAGCTTCGGCCACACCCCGCTGCACCAAGCCGTGCTGGACGGGCGACTCAACCTCGTCCGGCAGCTGCTGGAGTCCGAAGCGGACGTCAACCTGAGCGACAATGAAGGGGTCACCCCGCTGCACTTCGCCGCCGCCAAGGGCAAGACGGAGATCCTCAACCTGCTGGTGCAGTACGGCGCGGAGACGAACGCCAAGACGGGCGCGTACAACTGGACGCCGCTGCATCTGACGGCGCAGATGGGCTTCGTGCAGCTGACGCGACGGCTGCTGGAGGCCGGCGCCCGCCCCGACGAGATGGACAAGACCGGGAACACGCCGCTGTACCTGGCGGCGGGCCAGGGCCACGAGGAGGTGGTGGCGCAGCTGCTGGAGAAGGGCGCGGACTTGCACGCGAAGAACCGGCGCGGGTGGTGTGCGCTGCACTCGGCCGCGTACGAGGGCCGGCCCGGCGCGGCCCGCCGGCTGCTGGCGGCCGGCGCGCCCTTGGACGCCCGCGGCAAGGCCGGCGCCACGCCCCTGCTGCTCGCGGCGAGGAACGGACACGACGAGGTGAGTGCGCCTTATACTTGGGGTTCTGTAACCTGCCAGGTGTACAGACGGCAAATTTTACCAAAACATCGATGATCCATACATCGCTAAAGGGCTTTCGATGTCGATGAAAACATCAATATTTAAAACACCCATGTTTTTAGTTATGGACTAATAATCATGCTGGTTCGATACATCGCTGGTTCGATACACTACATCGATGGTTCGATACATAGATAAAGGGTTTTCGATGTCGAGGAAAACATCAATGTTTAAAACATCCATATTTTTAATTACGGACTAATAATCATGCTTGTTCGATATAACGCTGGTTCGATACATCGCTAAAGGGTTTTCAATGTCGATGAAAACATCAATATTTAAAACATCCATATTTTTAATTATGGACTAATAATCATGCTGGTTCGATACATCGCTGGTTCGATACACAATATCGATGGTTCGATACATCGCTAAACACTTTTCGATGTCGAGGAAAACATCGATGTTTAAAACACCCATGTTTTTAATTATGTACTAATAATCTTGCTGGTTCGATACATCGCTGGTTCGATACACAACATCGATGGTTCGATACATCGCTAAAGGGTTTTCGATGTCGATGAAACCATCGACGAGAAAATATCGAGGTTTAAAACATCGATGTTTTTAATTATGGACTATTAAACATGCTTATTTTCCTAGCCATTTTTAATTACAGTACGTAAAAGATATATTACGTACATATTTTACGTATTTTTTGGTTACCAGCATGCTAGTAATATGTAAAAATTATTATCGAATGTAAAGAATAAAATTAACAATAAAGAACATCGTATTTTGCTATCGATTTCGTGTTTCAGTGTCGATTTAGGCAATGAAGTTCCTGGAGATAACATACATTCATAACCCGAGCAGCTTCCAAACTTCTTCAGATTGCACAGGCGAAATATACAGCGTGATAAAGAGGAGGACGCAAATCGTTTTATATCGGAAAATGTTTTTAAAACATCGATGTTTTTGCCATCCCTGGGCAAATGACAGCTGACTAGCAGTTACGGTTTTGTCAAATCGGAAGCTTAAACGTCACCACAGTGTCGTCACCGTGATGATCTTTCTTAGCTCTCGATTGGATGACACCGTAAAAGCTGATGAGTCATCGGCTAGGTTAAAAGAAAACAAGTATAGATTGGGGGCGATCCGTGGTGGAATAACCAGACTTCTCGCCTGCTCGATGTAACGTAGTAGCTTATTAGACCCATTTGTCTGTACCTAGCAACGGGGAATAATGTGACAAAGCTGGATAAACAAGTAGAATGCTTCGAGAGGTTAGAGGAATAAGGTCGAGAGTTTCTCGATTCCATAAGTTGTGGATTAGATGAAATAGTGTGCATGGCTTTCCCGAGAGCTCCCGTTTCCTCTGCCTGTCATTCAACCACTGCCTTATCACTAGTATCATAACATTCCATCAATTGATTGATTGGGGTGTCTGGGTGCCTTTGACCGGGAGGTCCTAGAGTTCGAGTGCCGGCAATGGAATTATTTTCGATACATATTAGATAGCTGTGTCAAATTCAGTTGCTGTCTGGAGGAGAATTCTTAAGGTCGGCTGCTCTCATTGGTAGTTTTCCGTGGTTTCTCCGATCAACACCAGGTGAATGCCGAATCAATACCCTAACAAACGGGCCACGGACTGCGCGCTATCTTTCCTTCCTCTGCCTTGACAAATTCTCAATCCGTACACATACTTACACTAACATGCACTACACTACCACACATATCGGGAGACCGGTCGGGAGCCTAGAGTTTATCCCGGCTGGGGCTGTGTCCCGCTCGTGGGAGATACCTGGTTGAGGGAAACCACGCTAGCCGCCGGTAGGATGAATCTCGTCTACCAGCGGGGGAAGATCACCGCCACCTCCCGAGGAAAGCATGCACATTTATGGAATTAATGACCTTTTTAGTTGACGCACCCGGAATCACTAAAAAATCAACCAATTGGTGTCCGGGCACGGCAGCTGCAAGGGACATTAGTCGCTTTAGTGAAGTGAATATTTTATGATGGTGTTCCTCTTCCGTTGCCTGACATGTGTGTTAATGTAATGCACGCAAGAGTCAGTGTGAGGGGTAGGGTATGACAAGGAAGGAGGGAAGATCCCGCGCGGTCCGTGGCCCGTTTGTTAGAGAACTGCTCCGGCATTCGCCTGGTATTGATTGGAGAAATCATGGAAAACTACCGATGAGAACAGTCACTAAAATTGTTCTATAGTCAGCGGCTGAATTTGACTTAGCTACATTTTGTCAAAAATTCTCCAACATCGGGGCTTTTCTTGGAACTCCTGGTAGAGATAACGCTGAGACAACGCTAATGCCGGCTCTGAGCTAACTGAGCCCGGAACAACCATTCAAAATTATTCACGTAATTCGTGTACGGATTAAGATGTAGAGAGAGACATCGTAAAGATAAACATACATACATTGAATGACTGGAGCCAATATAATGTTAACCCATATCCACATCCATAATAAATAGAGAATTTCTCGCAAAACAGACATTACGATTGAAACACTGTATAATCGTCCTCACAAGGGTGTAATACTTATAAAGCAGGAAGAAGGATATTAATTACGACTAATGTTCGAATATGGCTAATTCGCGTTTTAGCCAGACAATGTGCACATTATCCAAAAGACGTGGATAACTTCTGAAGCAGAAAGAAACCTTCGAATAATACTGTGGCCGGTTGACGTTATCTTAAGCGTAAACGAAGTAGGTAAGGCAGGTGAAGTACGTAACGGCAACTAGACATACCAGATAGTACGTGATAACCACAAATTACTCTGCTTCTTGCAAATTTATAAGACTAATGAGAGAAAATATGTGTATTTTCACGTTCAAATGCGTAAGAATTCAATTTCTATTTACATAAACCATTAACGAAACCTAACCTAACCACATTATACGCCTCAATTGACCCTTTGCTATGCATTTCCGAGATGAGGCGACTAGTCTCCGGCATCGGCCTTCGCGATTTTCTCGTATATAAAACAAACTTGTTTGTGGAACACATAATTCCTAAAACATTTTCATGCCGAAAAATCTTCTTGTCAACACACGTGACTCAGTGCACTCGAACGATCACCGGCTTCTGTCAATATCTTGTGGCTTATTTGTAAATTAGCCGGATGAATTCAGAAATGATTCGTTTATTGTCTTTCACATATAAGTTGCTGTATCCAAACCGTGTGGCTAATTTGCAATCCATCTAATTTGCAACGGAGACATATTTCGGTGTGCATCCGTAACATATACACAAAGTAAGAAATTTAGAGATTTAAACGAACTTTGTTTTATAAAGAAATATAAAAATATATCATAATTTCTTATTTATAAAGAAATATAAAAATGAGGGTATCACTATATTTTCTCGATCCCTTCAATTTTGCTTTGTTCTGTGTCTCGTTTTGCCATGCTTTTCTTGAGTAGTCCTATGCCTAGGGTCAAAAAGTAGAGTAGCTATTTTCATTTCTGTATAGACGTCACGTTGTTCTATCAGTTATTTACCTTCCTGCCTTTCTACCTATTTCTGTCGCACTCCAGCCATCCGACCCCTCCTTCTTTATTTTATTTTCTCTTATCTATCTCTTATTCTCACATCAAGTGTTCAAATGCTAGAAAACCCTTTGGTCAGAAAACACGTCAAGCTTCGTTCTGAGCTTCCACGTTTTTTGTTTTTTTTCTGCACTTTCCAATTTTAAAATTATTTATGGCAACTCTTGTTCCAATTCACCAAAACTTTGACATTCGAAAATGTGTAATCGTCGAAATTATTCTTCATTTCTTTCTTAATGCACCCTCATTTTTCTCTAAGATGAAAGTGATGAGATCAAAAACATAGTGTTTGGAAATGGGGTGTTCCTTCTCATTCTCTGATTGTCTCAACATTTTCTATACGTCTGTCGGCGAACGGGATGCTTGGAATGGTAACACTACTGTTAGGTACGCGGTTTATGCTCAACTCTTGAAACCATGGCCATTATTTAAAATTGATATAACTGAATCAACAGCCACTCTTAAATCACTTTACCTCTAAGTTTTCTGTCCACCTCGCCATGACAATCACTTAATAGGCACAGTTTAAAGCACACTTCCACTGTTGGAATTCGACGAATGAACGAATGGTCTCTCAGATGTATATGCATTTTTCTTTTTTCATGTTTGATTGTTTTTTTCGTGTTTCCGGGCGCGTCGACTGCTTTGGTCATTAGTCCTGTTAGTGTAGAGCATGTTTTTTTCGAGAGATGGCGGTGATCTTCCCCTGCTGAATGGTGAGATTCGGCACCGACCTACCGTCGGCTAGTGGGGTTCCCCCTAACCAGGACTCTCCCACCAGCGGGACACCGCCCCAGTCGGGACAAGCTCTATTCTCCCGACCAGTCTCCCGGAATATGTGATAGTGTAGTGCATGCTAGTGTAAGTGTGTGTGTAAGGGAAGAGGATAGGACAAGGAAGAGGAAGGACAAATCCCGCACGGTCCGTGGCCCGTTTGTTAGGGTACTGCTCCGGTATTTGCCGAGTGTTGATCGGCGAAACCTCAGAAAACTACCGATCAGAGCAGCCGGCTGCTAGAATTCTTCTCCATACAGCGACTGGAGCCGACAGAATTCGACCTAGCTGAAAAGCCAGTGTCGAAAATCCTGCCGCCGTTAGGACTCGAACCGAGGACCTCCCGGTCAGAGACGCTGCAGTGACACCAATTGATGCACTGAGCTACCGCTCCCGTTTGTTTCATGTTAATTCTCGTCCAAAACTCATGCTAATCCATTTGCTTACCTCCTAAAAAATCAAGATCTTGTGCTTTCCACTATTCTCACATCGGTGTGCTCTCACGTTTCCCGTGTTGTTATGCAAGGAGATCAATGCAGCGTAGTTTGGATGTGACGTTCGTTGGCCGGTTCTCCTTCTTGCTCTCTCTCGCTGCGCATTTCACGTGCCCATCTCGTGGGCGACCCGTGGCATTCGTCAGTGTGATAGTGCATTTGTGTTTGAAAACCCGATTAATCCTTGTGAATTTATGGTTGGCAAAACTGGTTAGCGACTGGCTAGCTTTGCCTAAGTCACAACCGGTTTACCTTATCGTTCTCCATGTTCTTATCACTGATTTTTAATCACTACCGAAATAAGTGAAATATCCCAGATTACAGAAACTGAATAAAGTGTTTCTCTTTTGTCATCTGTCTTTTTAGCTATTGCAAATGAGATGGAGAATCCTTGATCGATTGTCGACGATCGTTTGGTAACGAAATATAAAGTAGTTGTACATTTTTCCACTTTTTAAACCATGTTACGTTTTCGGCTATTCCTGTACCAATTATCCACATGCAAACAATAATTTAGAACGCGCAATTTCCATAAACAATTTATTAACAAAAACGAATACAATAGGAAGTATAGTGAAAAGGCAGAGAATTATGTAAACTTTAAAGTAATAAAAGTAATCATGATAATTATTTATTGCACTTTCGGCAAATATTGATTGAAGAATAATTTTTGCAATCTAATACATTACACCAGATACACCGATCTGTATGTTTCTCAATTATCTTTCAAAAAATGGCAGCTATCACGCTATATGTTCTTTGTTGTTGGTCCGTCTGCTGTGCATAATATTTTAGTCACGAGCAATTAGGTGTTTTCTCAGATCTACTGAGAATACTCTTCTCTTGAAATTGGTATTTTATCTCCAGTTTCGAGTGAAATACAATCAAATAATGAACACATTCAATGAACTAATGTCAATAATATTATAGAAGAGAATCATTGGCCTTCTTCTACTCATTCTTTCCCAAAACAGATGAAACTTTTTTCGGCCCTGGGAATTTGGGAAAACCTCTGGCAGTTACAGTGTTTTCTTGTAGTTTCTAGATTTGTAATAACTATTTTTTGAAGATGGTGCCCTTGCAACATTTAGCCAAGTGAAGAAATTGTCAGTTGAAATGTTCCTCCCATTTTTTTCAAAATATTTTACATCGAAAACAACCCTCCTTCCTTGATTTCACGAGGTTGGTTTGTCTTTCTTCTTTGTGTGGCTTGTATGCACCAGCTAGAATCAAAACGCTTAAAAAGAATGTCAAGTAACATTCAGACATGTCTATATTGAACCATACACAAAAGTTGCTTTCTTGTTGGTCCACTTCAAAATTTCATCAATTATATTTTGTTTCGTAAATTAGTGGAATGCTTACTCTGTAGCTTCATTTTACTGTGCATATCATGTGATATCTGGACTTTCTCATGTAATGTTAGATCTTCTTTCTCTTGCACACGATTCCCTTTGCACAACCTTACCCCATTTTTCTTCCTATTTTTTGGTTGTGTAGATGACAAGCAAAACATCAATATTTCTCACAATACATTGGAAGAAATGTATACAATTTTGTAATTCAATTCCTACCTGTAAAAGTCAGTATCTAATATTCTTCCTAAAACTATTTCTAAACACTTTGGTCACAATCTTCTGATTCAATCTCAATCTTTTCAATTGAATGTATTTCTCCATCACTGTCTGACATATCTAATTGAAGTACGTGGCAAACTTTGCCAACGGTATCTTCTGCAGAACCAGCTTCAAGTAAAATGCACGTAACCCGCCATCAGAAAGTTCCATATTAGGAATAGTAATTTCAAAACAATAATACGCGACTAGCATAACCAAAACAAAAGACAAAATTTTCAATTGATACCAACCTATGGAGTTGTATATAGTACAAAAGAGTTGTCCACATTTACTTTAGCAACAGAAGAAAATTACCCCTCACACTTACAAGACATTTACTATAGTAACAGAAGAAAATTTACCTCCACTTTCACAAGAATTAGATGTTGGGGTCACATAAGACCCCACTGGTAGTCTGTGTTGCAAGTATGAATAACAATGAAAGTAACAACAATGTAAAACATTTGCATACCCAACCTATGTGTAGGAAATGAATCAGGAAAAATCTTCTTTCAGATTTTTTAAGTATTGGAAACTGAAATAATTATTAGAGAAAAATATTGTGGGATTACCGGAGACCCCATGGTGTTAGAAGGATTAAAAAACATTGAAGAGAGACTGAGAAAAAATATAAATTGCCTCCACTTGAAGCAAAAATTAAACGAAAATCAAAGGTATTTCCGAAAGAATTATACATGAAATTATTTAAAGATCTAATTTTTTTAGAACATATTGCATTAAGAATAAATATCTATTTGAAATATACTTGTGTAATATTAAGTTTTTCCAAATGTTAAAAATATAGAGAGTTCGCGAAAAATGGAACCTGCACTATTTTTCTTCACCATTCTTCTATTCTTTTATCCCAGGAAAAATGTAAAGAAAAAAACTTGAAGCCGCTTATCGTAAAACTACACATATTTTCAAAAAAAGTATGAGTGTAATATATTAAGGAACCTTCTTAATTAAAAACAAGCTATTCTAGGTTTTCTCTGGATGTCTCTTAGTTTACAGTTAGCTTACTAACATACGTTCATGGAACTGGCAGACTTTTCTTTCAGGCACGAAGCTAGAACTTCAGAAGCATCCTTTGAGAGATTTAAATATCTAAACAAATAATTCAGTTAATTCTGTATCAAAAGTTTGGGTTTTCTTCAGTGATTATCCAATCAGATAATTCAAATGACTTGACTGCCATTGAACTTCTTAAGTGGCACACACCTTCAATGGTCCAAACACTGAAACCGATTTTGTATTTTGTTACTATATCAAATTATCAGTGAAACATATTTTAAGATGGGAGATGACACAAATGATATTTGGAAGCCTGACAGTTCAAATCTTGTAGAGGTACTAGTATGAATTATTTCGAATGTGAATGTCGAATCGGCTTGTGATTCATTAAGTTCTAGTTTCTCGCGTTCTACATACTTTCGTCGTAAAGAACTAGCAGTATTACAAAAAGGGCACATATTATCTCAGGTATCTCAGGTTTACTGTTACTCTATAGTTTCGCCCCATTCTCTTTCTAGGTACATTCGAAAATACAGAAGTCAATGAAAATTAGTCCTACATCATTTCTATCGTTCTACGCTTGAAGAAAATGAATGTTTTGGCCTTTTTTAAAGTCCTGATTTTTTGATAAGATTTTATTAAGGAACTAACATCTATCACCAATATTGTAGTTTTACGAAGTTTATTTGTAGCATTTTTCGGAGTACAGAGTTCAACGAAAATGAGACCACAATTTTAATAACGTATTAAAATTATATTCACTCTATTCGCGAAAAATTGAACATTTGGACCTCTTTCAGAGTTTTAAATTTCCCATATTTTGCGCCAAATGCAAAACTTACTCAAATTTTCGACAAATTGTACATTACTTTATTTACGGTCTGTCTTTGAAGAACAGGTTTCATTAAGAAAAAACCCTTATTTTAAGTATTGTAGTTGTAGGAAGGTGCATAAAAATTGAACTTTAGCAATTTTTCAAAATTGCCATCAGCCAATGTCAGAATCTTCTTGGCTGTGCGGGAGATGCGGCATTCTAGGCACTGTCGGCAAAGTTGCGGCCGTCTTTCTGCGACCTTTCGCATGGACGCTGGAATCTGACTACACAATTTTCTATAAGCTACATTAAATAGCATACACTTTCCACTTAAAGGCTTGGTTACTAAGTAACACCTTGGCGTTTTAAGATCCCCTGGGTCCCCTGACTCCCCTGACTCTCCACGGAACCAAGAAGTTCCTTTTCTTCATTTACTACCAGCAATGCTAAATTGCTCCATCGTAATTTATAAATTGCGTGTAGAGCTTAAAAGAACTTCCAAGAGCAATTAACGAGATAGTCAGTAGACGTGATTCCCAACATCTTAAGGGCACTGACTGTAGATCTCACACAACGGTGTCCAATTTCTAGAACATCTTCTCCTCTACGAAGTTCTTGATCTCTTCATGACGATTTATTCTTGATGGCTTAGTAAAAATGTGTTGAACCAGCATGTGATTCATGGTTTATACCGATGTATGTTAGATGAAGTAATTTACTACATGAATGAATAAGATGATCCACTTTTTCATTACCATAGCTCGGCAACAAACGTTTTTCCGTCAGAAAATCGTAGATTTCCGTCGCAGGATTACAATTATTTCTTCCGATAGTAGTAAGGCATAGTAAGACGATGAAGGTAAAGGAAATGTACTCGACGTTCGCGTTCTCTTCTTATGATTTTTAAGTTAATGAGCTTCTGATTTTTTTCACACGCTCATGAGTCAATTTATAGAATTTATGAAAAATATTTTGGCAGGAAACAAACAGACATACACAAATATCTATAACATTCACAATATTCCTCTTATTTATGGTGCAAAAAGTATTGCATTTTATAAGGTGTTACTTGCTTGAATGACTCGTACAAGATCTTGATATACAGAAGTAGTTTTGAGAGTGTAATTTCGTTATTCAGTAAGAGAACAGACGAGAACTCAAGTTGCTTCACCTTTCCTCAGAAAATTAAGAAAATTTTCTATACATTTTTTTATCTTCCGATAACATCTTCCTCTTCCACTTTTTAGGATCTAAAGAAAGCTGCACAATGGTTTTTAAGATCAGTAAACACTGAAATGAAATATGGCAAGTACTCGAGTTTCATTTTGAGGAAGTTTTCACTCGTAACTTTCCAAGAATTACATTAGTGCTGATAGCTTGCTCCGCTTCCAACAAGTGTGTACTCGTATTACAAGACTCGACCTGATTCTGCACTCTTGACACACATTGTACTCGAGAAATCTGAAGGCAATCTAGAACAAAATTTCTTCTTCATTAACCTCTATATTGAACTGATATCAATATCATATCATATAGAATTTGCGTAATGATAATGTAATTTTGCTGTATATTTCAAATTAAGTTAGGAATGAATACGGTATTAACACATTCTCTAATCTTAAAATTATATTTATAGATATTATTTATAATCATTCAGAGTGTGTTTAGAGAAAAACATTCAGCCGACAAATATTCAATTAACGTTTATTTAACAAATGCCATGAATATAGACATTTTTTGTTTGCATACAACCCTATGTTCTAGATAGCAGAACAAGTTTGGATGATGAAGTAAGAGTGTGTAAAAAGAAATTAAAATGACCTACGGATATTATTACATAATTGTAAAGTTATTTTGCTAGGAGTACGTGAATTATTATTTTGTGTTCATTTATCACGTAACAAGAGCTCTAGCAATCAGTGATCATTGCAATATACAATTTTTAAAATCATTTTACAGTATATAAATATAATACAATATGGTTTTGCGTAGGATGAACAGTAACGACAAAATTTTGCATCTCCTGCAACAAACTGTGGCAAATGCATGATTAATGTACTCTTTATCATTTTTTCCAGAGATCACTTGTGAAAGGACATTCGACTAATAAATGGAATGTAGACATAATTTCCCCACAATTTGGACAAGAATCTGGATTTGTCTCTTTAAATGAATAACTGAATAAATTAAAATGTCCAATTTGGAGTCTTGATAAAGTAACTTGATGTTTTCTTTTGAATTTGTGGAGAAAAAGAGGAGGATCTAGCACTAAATTCCTAAATTGTAGTAATTTTGAATATTTTGATTTCCATTTCAAATCTTATAGTCGTAATGTTGATAATAGAAGAAGTTTTTTAAAGTCTTGAAGGGAATCAGAGATGGAAGTATTGGGTAAAGGAAGTTTAGAAGCCTTCTTTGCTGATTAGTCAGCATCTTCATTTCCCTTTATTCCACGGTGGGAAGGGATCCACGTAAGAATGACATTACAATTATTTTGGGACAAGGATAGAAGACGTTAGTGTATTTCTCGAATAAAAGGATTTTTTGAGATTTTAGTTTGAATAGCAGGTATGACTGATAACGAGTCTGTGAAGATAATAAAATCTGACGAAATTCTATTTTGTAAAAACCGATCTAATGTTTTAATGATTGCCCAAGTTTCACTGGAGAAAATAGAAAAGAAGTCAGGTAAACGACTAAAATAAGTAAGATGGGGGTGATATGAAATTATAGTAGCTCCAGGACCGCTTTCTTGTTTTGAACCATCTGTGAAAAAAATGATTATGAATGAACTTGTCTTGAAGTGGAGAAAAGTATAAGAAAATACCAGAGCAGGGTAAATCTGAATGTGGAATATTTGTAAAATCTAGATTAACTGAAGGATTAAATGAAAACCAAGGAGGAATGGGATTTAATATTTTCTGATAAAGTAATGGAGGGCCAATAGAGAATTCAGAAAGAAATTTAGAAATTCTTATACATAGTGATTTTGGAAGAAAAAAATATGCTACTTGTATTTTATTTATTATTGGATTAAGTTTAACTGCTTAACGAAATGTTCTTTGACTTCTCTAAAATGAAAACTGGAAACTGTTTCATGAATTTGGAGACGTTTCACTTGACCACAGATAACCTTTCTCTGAGGCTTCCATTTATTGCGATAAAATACGACGTAGTTCGCGCTCATCAAGAAGATACCATCTTTGATGTCATGAGAGATAAATGTGGAACACTATTACGTTATCACAGTGCGTGATACACGTGATAACTTTGCGTAGCACGCTTAGCGTGGCATTGCACGTCGAAAGAAAGGCAATGCAGAATATTTTGCTTGTTTAAAAAATAATTCATAATACGAAATAAGGAGATAAAAAACTAATATACAGAAAGGATTGTTCATGGCTAATGTTACTGGTTAACGATGCTTGGCTATAACTCGATTTTAAGCACAAAATTAATAATAGGAGGGAAAGCTAAGTTTTGTTGTTTGTTTAGCTATTTATTTTAAAGAAATAGTGTCTACTACTCGAAATACTTTTCGTGAAATCTGTACAACATATTAGAAATACGGTACAATATATACTCACAAAAGTGAAAAATGAAAGTATGAAAAGTTTAAATATAATTTCACGCGCTAGCATTCTTGAAATCGATTCTGAAATATTAGGAAATATCTTGAGATGGGGTTATCCAAAGAAAATAATACTGAAGTCTCCAACATTTCAGCTTGTATCAAACCTTCCTCGAGGGAATTTCATTGCAATGCATTCTTTTGTTTACCGATCACCATCACTCTAATCATTGTACACCATATAATTCAATTTTCTACATCGCCAGCTACACACTGACGCCAGGTCCTGCGATTGTCCTGCACATGTTCGTTATCATGGTCATGTGTCAGTCATCATAGATCATTTACGCCGCATATGCTGCAAAGTGATGTCCATGACATGCCTTGCAAGGTTGGCGGCGTCTCATTGATGCCACGCGGATTCTTATTCACAACTTAAGAAGCCTTCTTTCTGCACAGGCAATGAAATATCACTGCTAAAGAATTTTGATTAAATGATCTGTTTAGAATTATTGTAGTGACAGCAAAGGTCTTGAAGTTATATCTCTTGTAAAGACATAGTCCCAGAAAGGTTTCGATTTGGGTTTCAAACAACGTTAGCAGCATATGGAGAATTAAGTGAATTTATGTTCCGTGATCGAATGTTCTCAGTTGCTTCTCGCGATAATTGGATATTAAATAAACCGTGAAAAAAACAGTCATATCTGATTAGTTTATGATATTGAAATTATCCACAAAATCCTCGAATATTGAGGTCGTGACACACGTGACATACGATGTAGACCGTTATTTTCTCTCGGTCTCGGCAGCCAAGAACTTGTGGAAGCAAGTTATTTCCTACATTTTATTTATTCCATTGACTCACTGGAAACGCTTCTCATGTTGCAATATAATGTTGTATGGATACGAGTGTTCTTATCAAAAAGTTCTAATGATTATTAAATCTTCTTACTCTTTAATTCAATTCAATGCTGCCTTATTTTCCAAGGCGTGGCTCAGGCCATGAGGTCTGCTCTTCCGCCTGACCTCGCAAATTCCGCTACACTTCTTTATTCATCTAAGAGCAGAGAAAGGAGGCATCACTCGGGCGACGAAACTAGCGATTCTAAATTTTGCCCAGAGGTTTTTTTTAGGATAGGGGATCATTTCGCTGAAGTAAATCTACAACATGGGACAGCCGAATTTATTTCCCTTCCGAAGAAAGGCATACGAACGATGTTTTCGCCCTTACAATTCCTCAGCTTCGATTGGGTTTGAACCCACCTACATAGGTATAACAGTTTAACAGGCTGTCACACCACCGAACCTGCTTCTCAGTACGCGGGTGACTCTCAGTGTAATGTTCGCACTTTCCACCTCTGGTTACCGGGTCTCAAATTCCGATCAATCATGTAGGGGAAGTAACTGGATTCATGGCAAATTTTCTCGGGTTCTCATTTTCAATGCCGCTCATTCTACCATTGCTCTTTCTCATTCACATAAATCCACCAAAACTAGTACTCTGGTAGTGCAGAAACTCTTAAAGTCTTAACGTTATAACTAATCTAGAAAGAGAAAAGAGCTTTGAGTTATTACGTGGGGTTGCAGGATTTTCCCATCCAGATTACTCCCTCAACGTCTACCCCCAGGGGGATAAGCTCTTAGCGCCCGACTGATTTCCCGACATGTGGGGTCGTGACGTTCATGCAAGTGATTGATTGATTGATTTTTCGTGTTTCCGGGCGCGTCAACTACTGTGGTCATTAGTCCCGTTAGTGTAGTGCATGTTTTTTTTTGGGAGATGGCGGTGATCTTCCCCCACTGGATGGCGAGATCCGGCGCCGACCTACCGTCGGCTAGTGGGGTTTCCCCCTAACCAAGACTCTCCCACCAGCGGGGCACCGCCCCAGCCGGGACAAGCTCTAAGCCCCCGACCGGTCTCCCGGAATATGTGGTAGTGTAGTGCATGTTAGTGTCAGTGTGTGTGTAAGGGGAGAGGATAGGACAAGGAAGAGGAAGGACAGATCGCGCGCGGTCCGTGGCCCGTTTGGTAAGGTACTGCTCCGGCATTCGCCTGGTGTTGATCGGAGAAACCACGGAAAACTACCGATCAGAGCAGCCGGCCGCTAGAATTCTCATCCAGACAGCGACTGAATTCGACCTAGCTGAAAAGATAGTGTCGAAAATCCTGCCGCCGCCAGGACTCGAACCTAGGACCTCCCGGTCAGAGGCGCTGCAGCGACATCAGTTGATGCACTGAGCTACCGCTCCCGGTTCATGCAAGTGTGTGTAGGTGTGTAATAAGAGGAGAGGCCGAGGCAACGATGTGAAAGGAAAGATCCACGGTCCGTGATCCACGGTCCGTTTGTTAAGGTTCTGAACCGGCATAGAACTAGTATTCATAGAAGAAACCAATGAAAACTATTCATAAGAGTAGCCAGCAGGTAAATTTCTCCAGACGTTGATATTAAATAGCTATTTTCCTCCTGTCAAAAAATCAGCAACTGTAGGACCTTCCCATTTAGGTCTCAAAGATAACGCTACTAATGAGCCAGCTCAGCCGGTCGTCCTGACCAGGATGGCGATTTTCCTCTGGTGCTCCTGACACATGCTACTATCCATATCAAACCATTACAATCCGCGGCCCCCTTTGTATCAAGAGATCTTGACACCTCCACTTAGCAAAGCCCACGTGTATACCGAGCTAATCATGACAGAACGGACCGGAATCAGTCTGCACCCAAGGGATAGCTGCACTGCGGGAACTGCAAGGGATAAAGGTGATTTGTAAGCACTGCTGTGACTTACAAATCACTTTTGTGAGTCGAACCACCCACAAATGTAAGCATTTCGTAGAAAACAGCACACTAATGCAAGAGGAGAGAATAGTAAACTGACAACTGTTGCCTCTCGGTATCGGTTGCCGAAAGGCAACGAGTGTTGGCAGCTTGGTCACCGGCGCTAAGTTATCCCGCCATCATGTGCATGGGTGTGGTTGTGTATGCACTATGTTTGCTTTTTCGCATATGTTGCCGAAAGGCAACGGGTGTTGGCCTGCGCTAACGTATCCCGCCGTAATATGAATAGGTGTGTATGTGTGTGCACTACGTTTGTCTTTTGGCATCTGTTGCCGAAAGGCAACGGGTATTGGCCTGCGGTAACTTATTCCGCCGTCATGTGCATGGGTGTGTATGTGTGCGCACTATGTTTGTCTTTTTGCATCTGTTGCCAAAAGGCAACGGGTGTTGGCCGGCGCTAACATATCCCGCCGTCATGTGCATGGGTGTGTATGTGTGTGCACTACGTTTGCTTTTTCGCATATGTTGCCGAAAGGCAACGGGTGTTGACCTGTGCTAACGTATCCCGCCGTAATATGAATTGGTTTGTATGTGTGTGCACTAAGTTTGTCTTTTGGGATCTGTTGCCGAAAGGCAACGGGTGTTGGCCTGCGCTAACTTGTGTGTGTACAGGTGGTGCGCCTGCTGCTGGAGCACGGGGCGGACGTGAACGCGACGGCCACCAACGGCGGAGGGCCGCTGCACTGCGCCGCCGCCAACGGCCACGAGCCCGTGGCGCGGCGCCTGGTGGAGGCGGGCGCCGCCGTCAGCGACGCCGATCAGCGCGGCATCTCCCCGCTGCACCTGGCGGCCGGCGGCAACAACGCGCGCGTCACCAAGCTGCTGCTCGACGCCAACGCACAGCTCAACCTCAAGGTCAGCACCCGCCCGCTTTAGATAGGTTTTTTACTAGGTTGCATCACTGCAAACGGGATGGAATTATCACATTAACTCACACCCCCACGTATCCAGATCACATCGATCTCGAGGTCAACACGTTTTCGATTTAGTCAAAAGTTCAGTTCAGTTTTTAGGTTGCTTAGTCAGCACGCTCTCGGTTTAGTCAGGATTTTAGTTCAGTTTTTAGGATGCAAAGTCAGCAGCTCTCGGTTAGGCAGGATGTTAGTTCAGTTTTTAGGATGCACAGTCAGCAGCTCTCGGTTTAGACAGGATCTTAGTTCAGTTTTTAGGTTGCTTAGTCATCACACTCTCGGTTTAGTCAGGATGTTAGTTCAGTTTTTAGGTTGCTTAGTCATCACACTCTCGGTTTAGTCAGGATTTTAGTTCAGGTTTTAGGTTGCTTAACTGCGAACAGGGTGGAATCGTCACATGAGCTCACTGCCTACCCCACAAAGTACGTATTCGGATCCATCTCGAGGTCAGCCCGTTCTAAGTTTAGTAAGAAGTTCAGTTCCAGTTTTTGGTTGCTTAGTCATCACGCTCTCTGTTTAGTCAGGATTTTAGTTCAGCTTTTAGGTTGCATATCTGCGAACGGGGTGGAATCGGCACATGAAGTCACTACCCACCCCACAACTACACGTTCAGATCAACGTCAAGGTGCGAATTCATTTTATTATGTAATGTCATTACAAAGTATTATGGGTTCTTGTTGGAAGAGTCATGTAAAGACATTGACCTTCACACAAGTACACGTCCAAATCGATCTTAAGGTGAGCACGCTCCCATTTCATTGCGTTACATCATTGAAAAAAGTCATGGACTCCCGATTAAATCAGCACATCATCACTGAATCAACAAACTACCTACATATATGAGTACATGCCTCTAACGATCTGAATGCGAGAACGTTTCATTTTTTTAGATCACATAATTATAAAAACTTATCGGCTCACAGTGCAATCAGAAAATCAAGTCACACTTTGCGATGCATGCCCAGCTCGATCTCAAGGTGAACATAATCACTGTCCGTTCGGACTCTAGGATAGTGCAAACTATTCATTGATTTACGGTAGAATCGTAGTATCATTGGGCTCTGTTTCAGACTCATACATACAGAACTCAAGTTCATAACGAGGAGGCATTCCTGTTGTGACACAAAGTCAAGACTCGTTAATCACAAACTTTTTGACCAAGAAAGCGACGGATATCAATTTGCTCTGTAATGTGCATTTCTTTAATGAAAAGCGCCGCAGAATTACTTTGTATGAAGAAGATTGCAGCTTATTCGAAGTTTAGTTCACAACTTCTATTAGAATGCAACGACGTATGCTTACGACTTGAGACGACGTGTGCTCACAGGGCTGGAGTGGTGCGGGAACATAACTACCACTTGCAGTATTATTAAACTACATCCTAAGAGACGTGTACCTGCAGTACTGTGAGGTGTGCAGACTGGCATCCTAACTGCTGAGAGTATTATCAAAAGACATCCCAGAGACGTGGAATAATGTGTGCTCCCAGAACTGCAAGTGGTGCAGGGATATAAGATAAGATACCACTGTAATAATAAAATAAATCCTAAGAAATGTGAGGTGACGTGTACGTGCAGGGCTGCTCGTTTTGAAGGGATATATACTAAGAGAACAAGCATTACTAAGAGAAAAGTAAAGAGACGTGTGAAGGGTGCAGACATGCATCCTAAGAATTGAGTGTATTCTTAAAAGGTAACCTAAGAGACGTGAAAAGTGCTTGGCGGATTGCGAGGGGTGCAGGGATATAACCTCAGAGCACTGTATCACTGAAAGACATCCTAAGAGATGTGCGCTGACGTGTGCTTGCAGGACTGTGAGGGGTGCAGGGATATAACCTAAGAGAGCACTGAACACTAAATGCCATCCTAAGAGACGTGTGCTTGCAGGACTGCGAGGGGTGCAGGGATATAACCTCAGAGCACTGTATCACTGAAAGACATCCTAAGAGATGTGCGCTGACGTGTGCTTGCAGGACTGTGAGGGGTGCAGGGATATAACCTAAGAGAGCACTGAACACTAAATGCCATCCTAAGAGACGTGTGCTTGCAGGACTGCGAGGGGTGCAGGGATATAACCTCAGAGCACTGTATCACTGAAAGACATCCTAAGAGATGTGCGCTGACGTGTGCTTGCAGGACTGTGAGGGGTGCAGGGATATAACCTAAGAGAGCACTGAACACTAAATGCCATCCTAAGAGACGTGTGCTTGCAGGACTGCGAGGGGTGCAGGGATATAACCTCAGAGCACTGTATCACTGAAAGACATCTAAACGTGTGCTTGCAGGATTGCCAGGGGTGCGGGGATACCAACTAAGAGGCACTGAAACACTTTAAGACATCATAAGAGACGTGTGCTTCCAGGGATGCGAGGGGGTGCAGGATCCTAACAGAGCACTGAAGTACTAAATGCCATCCTAAGAGACGTGTGCATCCAGCACTGCGAGGAGTGTAAGGATATAACCAAAGAGAGCACTGAAATACTAAGTGATATCCCAAGAGACGTGTGCTTGCAGGAGGGAGCACTGAACCTAAATCATATCCTAAGAGACGTGCTTGTAGGACTGCGAAAGTACAGGAATATAACGTAAGAGAGCACTTAAACACTAAATGACATCCTAAGAGACGTGTGCTTGCAGGAGAGAGCACTGAAGCACTGAATGCCATCCTAAGAGACGTGCGCTTGCAGGAGAGAGCACTGAACACTAAATGCCATCCTAAGAAACGGGTGCTTGCAGGTCTTCGAGGGGTATTACGTAAGAGAGCACTGAAGCACTGAATGCCATCCTAAGAGACGTGCGCTTGCAGGAGAGAGCACTGAACACTAAATGCCATCCTAAGAAACGGGTGCTTGCAGGTCTTCGAGGGGTATTACGTAAGAGAGCACTGAAGCACTGAATGCCATCCTAAGAGACGTGCGCTTGCAGGAGAGAGCACTGAACACTAAATGCCATCCTAAGAAACGGGTGCTTGCAGGTCTTCGAGGGGTATTACGTAAGAGAGCACTGAAGCACTGAATGCCATCCTCAGAGACGTGCACTTGCAGGAGGGAGCACTGAACACTAAATGCCATCCCAAGAGACGTGTGCTTGCAGGGCTTCGAGGGGTATAACGTAAGAGAGCACTGAAGCACTAAATGCCATCCTAATCCATCCGCTTGCAGGACTGCGAGGGGTGCTCGCCGCTGCACCGCGCCGCGGAGAACGGCCACGAGGACAACGCGCGTCTGCTGCTGGAGCGCGGCGCGCAGCTGCAGGCGCTGGACAACGTGCAGAACTCGCCGCTGCACCTGGCGGCGCACTGGGGCCACGTGCACGTGGTCAAGCTGCTGCTGGACAGCGGCAGCAGCGCCACGGCCGCCAACATCCGCGGATGGCTGCCTCTCCACTGCGCCGCGTCCAGGGGGCACGTGGAAGTCACCAGGTGAGCCAACTTCGTTTTCACGGGGATAACTCGGATGTTTAGGGAGAAAGCTGCATGAATTCAATCTATTATTTGTCTTGATCGAAGCAAGAGAATTGGATTAAAATATCTAGCTTGGTCACCGATCAGTCGTTATTTAGCAATTATACAAACGAGAATAGTCATGCTCATGATATGTACAACGTTTTTCAATTTTTTGTTAAAATGCAAATTCTACAAGATGCCGATGTCATTAATTGTTATTTCAGCAAGTTTCCGATATTTGATACTTTTACTTTCTTGTATATATACGTATATACGAGGGTAACATACGTAGAATGGAGAAAATACGTAATACTGCGGAAAATCGATTTCCAGATTTCAATGGAAATGCACGTTTTGGGGTCCCCTGATGCCGTAAAAGTGTTTTTTTCAAAATGTCCGTCTGTCCGTCTATGAACACTACTATCGCCTAAACCACAAGTACGATCTTTTCCAAATTGAACAAACACATGTCCATCTGGCTCTAGTTGAAGTATTGAAATTTTGTAAAACATTCTTTAAAATTTCTGGGTCCTTTATACGAAGACCCCCGGACATTTTCAAATTTTTCTCAAAAACGGCCCCAAAATTTTTCTTTAAATTTCTTGTGAGAATAGAGTAAAGTACACTTATGAAGGTAATCAGACATAAGCCCGATTTTCGTGGTCAACTCAACGTGGAAAATTGCGAAATTTTGAATTTTTTCGGCGTCTTCCTAAAACTATACAATTAAAGATAGTTTTTCTTGCTTCAAATGAAATATGTTGCTCATAATCAGTTCTTTTAATAAGTTCATGTAAATGTTTTTGAAAATTTCCGTAGTTTTCGAGCAATAGAGCGTGCAATATTTGCAATTTTAAAAAATAAATAAAACATTTTCTCATAAACAGCTCCAAATTTTTTCTTTAAATTTTTGGTATGGATAATGCTAAATTCACTGTATAAGACGATATAAACGGCTCTATTCTTATAGTTTTTCAAAAATTACAAAAATTTAATTTTTTTGACTTGTCTCTCCCTCGGTAATATTTACATTAGAAGCAATTTCTTCACGTTATTGTAGAACGAGTACACGTGTTTTAAATAATGTCAAATAAAGTTTCTCAAAAACTCAACAGTTTTCTTTGAAAATGATCTCAAAATTCCGCATTTTCAAAAACTTTCACACATTTCCTCAAAAATGGCTCCAAATTTCTTTCTTCAAACTTTAACAAGGGTGGTAATGACACTGTTTAATATGACGTAAAGTTCTTATTGGTGTATTCTTTTGTTTTTGTTTTTTAAATTACATAAATGTAATTTTTTAAATGTTTCTCAGATCGTTAATATGCACATTTCAATATATTTGTATATTTTACAAAAGTGTAAGTTCTTCAAATTACTACAAATGAAGTTTTTGGAAAACTCAATAGATTCTTGAGAAAAAAGCTTCAAATTTTGTATTTACAGTAAGTTTGTAGTTACAGTTTTCTTAAAGACGGGTGTAAATTTTTCATTGAAAATTGCTATTTAGGACAAGGTTTTAGCCTTCTTTAATACTCTTAAAATAAATTTTCAGTTCTACTATTTGGGAACCGAAGAGTTGAGAAAATTTCAAAAAAAATTTACTTTGGGCGGCGATAAATAGCAGCTTGCAAGAAGGAAGGACGTCATGACTGTACAGTACCAGTCCACACCAAGGAAATTAAAAAACTTTACTAGGAGAAAGTCTTTGCCATTCTGTAGCACCTCTAGTTTATTCTTAATGCCTTCTGCTCAAAATAAAAGTCACAAAAAGGCTCAATCTAACATTATCCCTCTTTTGACGCACTATGAAAGTGAATATTGATGCGTTTTCTCATCAAGACCAGTTAAATTTTATGTGTGTTATTTTATTGCTCATATCGTCTGAAATCGTGTGTTTAGATCCAGAGTTCTAATTTTCATCTCCTCTTTTGTAAATTGATTCCCGATTAGTCACAATCCCAAAGTGAATGTTAGTGTTCGCGTCCATTAATAAATCAGTTTAGTTTTAATTAGAAAATTATATAAAGTCATAATGGAATAACTAGTTTGGCAGTCACGAATTTCAATTTGCCTACTCACTTGTGTAAATGAAGTCCCTATTTAATCGCATCAAGTAATTATATATTTAATATTTAAAATATTATTTAAAACCCTTAGTACTTTTAGCATTAGACCGGTATGCGGTATGTACATGCAAAGTTTTAGGATGTTCCGAATTCTCTTTTTCAGCCTTTCGCAGTTACCCACTTCCATGCCCCTCTATAAGTAAATGTATCAGTATCTCTAGCAGATATTATTATGACTTTGGATGTTGGGCAAAAAACACGGGGAAATCGTCCTACAGACAGATATTTTTATCCAAAGGTATTATTAATAATGTCTGTATATATTTTTACTGATTCGTAAAGATATCTGAGTGGGTCTTAAGGACACCCTGAATAGATCATTACCGGACAAAAGTGCACAGCTATGGTGGGGTTTGTATGCGTTAATTACTTATGTGCCTCCCTCGGTGGCCCGTAGGTTAGCGTGCTCGCTTTCAACGGCGCAACCCCGGGTTTGATTCCCGGCCGAGGCAAATTATACCTGGGCGCTTTCCTTTATATTGCTGTGAGGCAATGAGAAAGACCCGCCCTAAGGTTATGAAGACTAGTATATACGACAAAGGGATGTATTCGTGCTAACCACACGAACCCCTTATTCCATGAACCCCTTATTCCCCGCTGGTCGGCCAAGGCCCGTAGCGGGTTGTCAAGCCAAACAACAAAACAGGTGTAATTCAGCTTTTAGTCTCCATGTGAATTGTAGCGGCCAAATGCTCTGAACGGTAGCTTACGTGGATGTTCCGATCAAGAACAGACAAATACCGCAACAGTTCTCTATCAAAAGGACCCGAAATAGCACGCAATCTTTCCTTCCTGATATTTGTTCCCTCCTCGCCCATTACACACGGACACGTACGAGTATAATATCACTATTCACCCATGTCGGAAGACCACTGGAGAGTTTATCACTTAGCGAGCTGTCGAGCCAAAGAAGAATTTCATACGTCTCTTTTCAATGAACTGGCTCGGAAGACTTACAAGTGTTTGAATTCCCCTCTTCACCTGAGATAACTTAGAGCTTAAGAATTGATTGTTTGATTTTTTCGTGTTTCCGGGCGCGTCAACTGCTTTGGTCATTAGTCCCGTTAGTGTAGTGCATGTTATTTCTCCGGAGATGGCTGTGATCTTCCCCCGCTGGATGGTGAGATCCGGCGCCGACCTACCGTCGGCTAGTGGGGTTTCCCCCAACCAGTTATCTCCCACCAGCGGGGCACCGCCCCCGCCGGAACAAGCTCTAAGCTCCCGACGGGTCTCCCGGAATATGTGATAGTGTAGTGAATGTTAGTGTACGTGTGTGTGTAAGGGGAGAGGATACGACAAGGAAGAGGAAGGAAAGATCGCGCGCGGTCCGTGGCCCGTTTGTTAGGGTACTGCTTCGGCATTCGCTTGGTGTTGATCGGAGAAACCACGGACTACTACTGATCAAAGCAACCGGCCGCTAGAATTCTCCTCCAGGCAGCGACTAAATTCGACCTAGCTGAAAAACTAGTGTCGAAAATCTTGGAACCTAGGATCTCCCGGTCAGAGGCGCTGCAGTGGCATCAGTTGATGCACTGAACTACCGCTCCCGGTCTAGAGCTTAAGAAGCCTCGCAGGCAAGTGAAGGTGATGTTGTGTGCGCGTGCGCAGGATGCTGGAGGTGGAGACGCCGGTGGACGCGCGCAACACGACGGGCTACACGTCGCTGCTGCTGGCGGCGGAGGGCGGCCACGCGGAGGTGGTGCGCCTGCTGCTCGAGCGCGGCGCCAGCATCAGCATCCGCAACATCGAGGGCCGCTCCGCCCTGCACCTCGCCTCCGCCAACGGCCACTTCCTCGTGCTGCCGCACCTCATCAAGGCCGGCGCGGAGATCAACGAGCGGGACTACCAGGTACATTGTCCTAAGGTCGCTTACATAATGCTTGTAGTTACTTGTTTGTGGATTCGCATTGTCATATACCACGCGCTTCTCTTCGTTTTGTGCATTGTAACTATTGCTATTGCTATTTTCTTCACTTGACTCTTAAACGGTTACGCCCTCGTGCTGCCGCACCTCATGAAGGCCGGTGCACAGATTAACGAGCGGGACTACCAGGTGCATTGTTCTTTTCTCTCTTACATAGTAAATATTGGGATACAATTTGCTATTTACTACGTGGTTCTCTTCATTATCGCCTTCATTTGATAGTCATCTTTGCTATGCATCACCTTCATGACCACTTCCTCGTGCTGCCGTACCTTTTGAAGGCCGGCGCCGAGATCAATGAGCGGGACTACCAGGTACACTGTCCTTTCGGCGCTTCCATAGTTCTCGCAGTTACTTGTATTTGGATTCGGTTTGTCGCATACAACGCGCTTCTCTTCGTTATGTGCATTGTAAATTTTGCTATTCATTACCTTCACTTGACTCTTCAACGGTTACTTGAATTTATCGCTGCCGTAGTAATTATTTGGATCAAATTGGCTATTTACTACGCGGTTCTCTCCATTATCGCCTTCATTTGATAGTCATCTTTGCTATACATCACCTTCATTACCACTTCCTCGTGCTGCCGTACCTTTTCAAGGCCGGCGCCGAGATCAACGAGCGGGACTACCAGGTACATCGTCATTTCCTCGCTTCCGTAGTACTCGTTACATGTAATTGGATTCGCTTTGTCATATACAACGCGCTTCTCTTAATATTTTCATATAGTCACCACATCAATACTATCATTATTGTTGAAATATTATTATTCGGTATTCAACAATTCAATCCAATTATTACTCAATTTGCAACCATGCCTCAAAATCGTGTCTGTGTTTATAGTTCATGTAAGATGTAATAAAGTCTGATTAAACGTTCTTTACTTTAGCACTTCTTTCTGTTGATGTCTCGCCAGGGGAAGACGGCGGCGCACCTGGCAGCGCTGCAAGGGCACGCGGAGGTGCTGCAGACGCTCATCCAGCAGGACGCGGACATCACCCTCAAGTGCCACGAGGGCCACACCCCCCTCGGCCTCGCCACCACCAACGGGCACCTCGAGGTCTCGCAGGTAACACACACACGCACACGCACACACACACGCACGCACACGCGCACGCACGGACATGCACGCAGAGACACACACAGGCACACACAGAGACCCACACAGACACACACACAGACACACACACACAGACACACACAGACACACACACAGACACACACACAGACACACACACAGACACACACACAGACACACACACAGTTACACACACACACACACCGGCTCACACGTGAGCATGCAACACAAGCATGTCACGCTAGGGCAGGTCTGTTGAACCCTTTACTTCTCTGGTGGCGTCCTGGATTCCTCCGGCCGATATATCTGTCATTATAATTAAAACGGATATTTTAATTTCTTTACTAATTTCATTAATTCCCAAAGGAATTTTCAAAATTGTCTCAAAAATTTCTCCCAGTTTTTCTTTAAACTCTATGCTTGAATAGAGAAATCTACGTGAATAAAAATGCCGCTTTAATAATTTTCTTTAATATTTCCTAATTTTCAAAAATGATGTATGTTAAATTTTTTTTCAATTCTCCTCTTCATACTACATTTTTGAAGGAAGCTATTGTTCGTGAATTAAAACTGTTCTTGAAGATGAGATCTTTAATGAATGTTGGGTATAAATTTTCAAAATATAATATTTATCGAGTAAATTTGATTTACAGTGTCGAATACTTACTGAAATGTCAGTGGGATAGAATTTGAATTATAATATTATTAAGTAACGTTACCAATAATAACAGAAAATATGTGCTGTGACAGCATATGTTTCTTTATGTTTATACGAGTTCAGACATAACTAAGTTCGTTTTCCCCAGAGGTAATAACTCTCGAGAGGGAATAAGTGTTTGATTAAAAAACTTAAGTGTTTCATTTTTGTTGGTAATAATGTATTATCATGTTATGCGATTGATTTCGTGTGGCACGTTAATGTGATATACGAAGAGAAATAACGGAATGTTGTTGATAGTAACTAAGTCGTAGTTTGCTGACTGAAATAAAACGGAGTATCTCCACACAAAAAGCTGTTAGATTTACTGGATCGGAGCTAAAGTATATTCATAGATTGATAAACTGAGCTTGTAATCCAACCATTTTAAGGTCCCAATCCGGCGCCCAGAGCGTACATCCTTCCTAGTTCCGCCTTCCGGGCTTTATTTATTTATTTTACGTCAAAAGCAGTTAGAAACTGTGTGTGATGTGCTATGGGGAGAAGTGAATTCTATGCATGTTCTAAAAATTCTGGGATCCCTACCCTAAGTCATACATTACTTGAATTTTGAATACAGAAAGAATATGTCTGTTTTTTGACAGAATTGTTAACAAAATACTCTCTCCGATGTAATAAAATATATTTTCAAGGATAAATCAGCAATAAATTTGGGCTGTTATCCCTCATCATGTCGTCAAGGAATAATACTTCCTGCAACATCATGGAGAACGATAGTTTGAATAACTATATTTCCCGCTGAATTCTAGAAGTCGTGCACAGATAATGAAGTTACATTTATGTCCAGAAGCAAAACATGGGGCCTCTCAGCATTTGCTCAAAGGATCAAGGAAACTGGACAAAACATTGATCGAAATGGGGGTCATAGACCCGGAAGCTGCAGTACAATACTTGTTACAGGTTGTTTACATTTATACAATCCAAATGGTAAATAATGCAGTAAATAACACTGTTAAAATTAATGTTAATTAATGCCTTATTTTACGTGGCCAGACTCGAGCCATCAGGCCCGCTCTTCCGTCTAACCACGCAAATTTCGCTACGCTCCTTTCACCGCCTAGAGAAGGAGGTATTATCTTGGGCGACGAAACAGGCCGATCTCAATTTTGCTCAGAGGCTTCCTTTAGGCTTGACGATCTTTTACACGCAGTATATCTACTACATGGGACAGCCGGCTTTACTTCCCCTCCGAAGGAAGGCGTACGAAGGAATTTTTTCGCCCTTAAAAATCCATGGCTTCGATCGGGTGTGAACCCGCAAACTCGGGTACATCAGTCCGGTACGCTGACCGTTATACTACCGAATCCGTAATGTTACTTTCTTTATGATGATCAGTATAATCTCTAATTGTATAGAAACAGTAATGCAGCAGAAACGATTCTACTTGGACTTTAATCTTTTCTGACGAATTTAATCGTTTAATGTCATCTGAAAAAGTGTTATAAAATGTACATGTATTGTATGTGAATTGTTTGTAATGAGGTCTTTTCCGGCGCGTGCGCAGATCCTGGTGGACGCGGGCGCGGCGCTGAGCGACGGCAACGAGGAGGGCAACACGCCGCTGCACCTGGCGGCGGCCGAGGGCGACGAGAGCATCGTGCGCCTCTTCTCGCGCTCGCGCGACGTCAACCGCACCAACGACGCGGGCCACACGCCGCTGCACTGCGCGGCGGAGCGCGGCCACCTGGGCATCGTCAAGACGCTCGTCGACTGCGGCGCCAACATCAACGTGCGCTCCGTGCAGGGCGAGACGCCGCTGCACCTCGCCGCCAAGGGCGGCCACGTCAAGGTGAGAGGAACGGCTGGCACTCCTTGCAAGTTCATCGCTATCCTCACTTTGAAGCTCTGCATTGATGTTGACTCTCGAAACTGGCCTTGACTCTCAACATTGACCTTGAATCTCAACACTGCCCTTGAGTCTCAACACTGCCCTTCACTCTCGACACTGCCCTTGAGACTCTCGACACTGCCCTTGACTCTCAACACTGCCCTTGACTCTCAACACTGCCCTTGACTCTCAACACTGCCCTTGACTCTCGACACTGCCCTTGACTCTCAGCATTGCCCTTGACTCTCAACACTGCCCTTGACTCTCAACACTGCCCTTGACTCTCAACACTGCCCTTGACTCTCAACACTGGCCTTGACTCTCATCACTGCCCTTCACTCTCAAAACTCGCCTTGACTCTCAACATTGACGTTGAAGCTCATCATTGGCTTTGAAGGTCAACACTGGCCTTGAAGCTCCACATTGCCCTTGACTCTCAAAACTGGCCTTGACTCAACATTCACCTTGACTCTCAATCCTCACTTTGAAGCTCAGCACTGGTCTTGAATGAATAAATAAAAGAGGTCATCTCCGTCAACTTAGTATATTTATTGAGAGAGCCGGATTTTGACGGCTTTGCCGACATCATCAGTCTACAAATGTAAAGGAAAGAAAATATAAATAAAATACGAAAGTCGAAAGCTATCTCAATAAATATGCTAAGTTGACTGAGATGACCTCTTTTATTTCTTCATGTAATGACGTCAACAACATCGCATCAGAATTCCCACAATTACTGGTCTTGAGTCTCAACCTTGACTATCAACATTAACCTTGACTCTCAATGCCGACATTGAAGCTCAACACTGGCGATCAAGATCAACACTAGACTAAGCTCAATACTGTCCACTGACTGACTCTCAACACTGCCCTTGACTCTCAAGATTGCCCTTGACTCTCATAATTGGCTTTGACTTAACATTGATCATGACTCTCAACACTGACGTTTAGGCTCAAAACTGGCCTTGAAGCTCAACATTTCTCTTGGTTCTCAACACTGGCTTGAAGTTCAAATTCTGAGCAATATTTTAAACGACACTCCCTTCTCAAGCTCATGTACGCACAGTAAGACGCCACTGCGGCTCGCGGCTAAGAGCAAGCACGTCGAAGTGAGAGATCGACATTCCAATTAAGTGAAATACTCATGATCCAGAAAAAACAAAATAACTGAACACGCTCGCGTCAAACATAATCCTCGCGGTTATGTTCAACACTGGTATCTATACTCAATCTAAGAGCAATATTTTAATGGGTTTTGTCTCTTCGTAAACGTAGGGGAAAGCATGCGCTATCTCCATTCAGTATTTTAATAAAATCCTCCTAAGCAATAAAAAAAAAACTCGTATTCATTTTGAAAACTCGCCCTCATGGTCCACCTCCGTGCACCTCTCCACACTGTCGTTCACAATCTCAGTCCATGCGTACAAAATCAATCTTTGCGCGGAAAACAATTCTAGCGTCCACGAAAAACTCTAATAAACAAGCTCAACACAGTCACAAGACATAAAGAAGAAGCAAATTAACACCGCCATTTGCTGCATGTTCTTGAAAAACTCCCTTCATCAAAGCTAACAATCTCGATTTCACCCCAAAAGCCAGATAAAATAATTTACACTTGAAAGTCTGAAATGTCTATACGATACACATTTACCTGAACGTCAAGTTTACGCAACACCACAACAATACAAGGAGTACGAATTACACACGTGATCGAGTTTAATAAATAAAAATTATAATAATATATTATATAAATATTTTAATAATATATTGAAACATAAACAAGAGATGCTTATAGAAAAAATCGTTCCCATCTTCCCCTACCCATCTACGAGACGCCAGTAGTATGGATTAAACATGTGTATCAGAAGAGTAAAACAGATAACAATCCGCAACCATGTTGTATGAGTATCCCCTTCTCTGCCCGAGTAATCGGCTAGACATCTTTTCTCTTCAGAACATACCTCTTAAACATTTTAGTGAGCAGAAGATTTGTATTTAACTTATTCCATACCAAGTACAAATGAGCATTCAACCCCTTTTTGACACTGTGCTCCCCAGATCGTGCGCGTGCTGCTGCAAGCGGGCTCCAACCTCAACATCCGCGACGCGGGCGGCTGGACGCCGCTGCACTGCGCCGTGGCCGGGGGCTCGGCCGACGTGCTGCGCCAGCTGCTGGACGCCGGCGCCGAGATCAACCTGGCCACGCACAAGGGCAACACGGCGCTGCACGAGGCGGCCGCGCGGGGCCTGAGCGCGCTGCTGCGCCTGCTGTGGGAGCGCCGCGCCGCGCCCAACCTGCGCAACGTCATGGGCTGGACGCCCCTGCACTTCGCCGCCGCCCACAACCACGCCGACGCCGCCCTGCTGCTCGTGCAGGTAGAGAAGGATTTTCCTGAGGATGAGCCAAAAAAATGACAGTTTGCTAAAACAAGTGAACATCACATGTAATTCGGTGAAGTATCCCTCCGCCGCGACAGCTGTTCAACCACGCCCTTTCGTAAACTGCTAACGGCTCTTGTAAAAACATCCCTATGCAGAGGTCTAAAAGTTCCGCTGAGGCATGTGCACGTACGCGAGTCCGGGAAATATTTAAATTTAATTATGTACGTGGAAAATTTCCTAACAGCCCACCTGGATGGCCGAGGTGGCTAAGAGCGAGTACCGACTCAGCGCTTCGGTCCGAAGGGTTGCGGGTCCGAGTCCCGCCTTGAGCATGGTTGTTTGTCCCTTGACTTTGTATGAGTGGTCGCGGAGGGCCTCGCGTTCTGCTGACCCCAGATCAGAGGAGCCCGCAAGTGTTTGTCTAGTGTATGGTCGAGTATGGGCAACCGGCTGTCGGCTGAATAAAAAGCCCTAGGAGAAAAAAAAATTCCTAATATGCTCTCGCAATCAGTAAAAGAAAACTGCCACGAATGTAAACAGAAAGAAAAATGATTTTTAACCGGAAACACGTGCACTGGTTTGTATCTCGCATTCGAGTCTCGGTTTTAAAAGAAACATAATATTTATCACATAAAAAGTAAATTTAGTGTAATGTTCATAGAAAAAAGAATTTTACAGAAGAGCACATAACACTGCACTTCCTAACTTCAATTATTTATCGCGGCGCGCTATATTTTTGTCGGACGAGAACATCACAAAAGGATGCGTCGCAGCCATTTACAAGTTAGCCAACTGCAAACGAATGAACGCAGGAAGGGAGTCTAATGGGCACGACGACACAACGACTACAGAACCTTCAGTTATATTGCCAGCACTAGCTGTCACTTTGGCTCATCCTTACGAAAATCGTATCGTACCGGCGCGCTTCGTTTTCCTGAGGCTATTGCCAGAGCAGTACCCTTAACCCGAGATTGCCCACATGTAGACTCACGCCAATACCCGTAATGTACCTCTCAGATATAGCTGCAACTTTTCGTAAATCTGAAGATCGATTTACTAAAATACGTATTTTATTCAGTTTGTGCATGTCAAACAATGCAATTGTTAATGAATCTTACACTGTGGAATTCTTGTCTGAATACTTATGGTGAGAGAGGTAAAAATTGACAAAGTACACGCAAAAATTATTAAACATCTTATTATCATATTAAATAATATAATTAGAGTTTCCACAAATTATTTTGGGATATTCTAAACAAATATATATATATATATATATATATATATATATATATATATATATATATATTATACTTTTTCACAAAAATATTTAGAAAGTCTTTGTCTTTTTTCTATTTTGCAAGGTTCACATTTTTTCATTTCACTACGACCGTCCCCTGCACTTCTTCTTTCTCTTTGGTATAAAAATTGTGACAGTCGATTATAAATAAGGCACATTATTCCATTTTCTGAATAGACGTTTGTCATAGACACGACTGAAAAAATGTCATGAAACATATCGCTCAGGTTAGGAGCTGACAATGCCCTGGTGCCATTGCACCCAACGTATATGACAGATATCGTGCATCGCATCGATCAAATTTGAACATGCTCACGAGAAATGATTCAACAAAAGAATAAAAATAAAAGACCAGGCGATCTCAGAAAAGGGCAATCAAGGAATGCATGAAATATCAGACCACTAACGCATCGCAACAATTCAAAAACATAAAATTGCCGTGGCTTGGATCTCACAGATTTATTGCGAGCACTCCCGGGTTAAAAAAAAGGGGCCATGGACCGCGAGCGATCATTCCTTCTTCTTTCTTGTCCTCTCTTCAACCCTTACTTACACACACTTATACTTACAAGCACTACACTATCACTCATGTTGGGAGACCGGTCGGGAGTTTAGAGCTTGTTCCGGCTTGGGCGGTGCCTCCGCTGGTGGGAGATACCTGACTGGGGAAAACCCCGCTAGCCGACAGGTAGGTCGGCGTCTCGTCAACTAGCGTGGGAAAGTAGCACCTTCCGTTATAAAAACTTTCACCAAATTTACGAGACTAATGGCCTTAGCAGTTGTCGCGTCCGGAAACACTAATCAATCAATAAATTTTCCTGGATCCTGCATGTTTTTGCACTATACGTTCCTTTCTTCTACAGGAACTTTCACTCTAAACCTTTCTTACTCTGCCTGATAATGACATGCTAATCAAAAACAGGGCCTGTGCCTACGATTCGACGTCTCTATTACAGTCAAATGTCTACCGAGAACTGACTTTGTCAGAAATACATTTCATAAACTTTTAACAAAAAATTTCATAAACTGTTTAGCAGAAAAATGGGACACTTTTCTTTCAATAAGATTAAATAACTATCAATTCACTTTCCTAACGTAATATAAAAAAATATTTATCATTGATCATGAGGTTCGTAGAAAGTAATAAGTCGAATAAGGAAAAATAGTCGACCTACACAAGTACATACTTTCTCAGTTTATTTATTACTTTTACAATTTTGGAAAATCGAACCTGCTCCATTTTTGAGTTTTTTGCTCTATTCTGAAACAAAAAAGAGTGATTTTTGAGAAAATATTTTTTCTTCACAAGCAAAAACTACTAACATTACGCGAAAATTACTCATATCTTTAAAAAAATGTACATGATCTTATTAGAATAACTAATATTTTTAGCATCGATTTTATTGAGGAAAAAATCTATATCATCAATTTTGTATTTTGGCTATATTAATTTCTTTCAACTGTCGTACATTCAGAGATTTCACCGAAAGTGGACCCTGTGCCATTTTTCTAATTGTACTTTGATTTATTCCAGAATAAAATTTAATATGAAAATTCAAACCCTTCTTTGAGAAAATATTTTTGTAAAAATTGCACGTTTCAAGCAAAATAACGCAACAATTACTCATATTTTAGAAAAAATGAATATAATATTATTTAAAGATATTCCTTTAAAAATAGGTTTCATTCAAGAAAAAATATTTATCATCACTATTGTAGTGGTAGGAAGACACCAGAAAAGTTTTAAAATTTTGTAGTTTTCAATAATGAATTTCAATAATTTCAATTACTTTCAATAATTGAAGTAGCCGGAGTATTTGTAATTACCGTCTTGTATTTGGGTTATGATTATTAGGACTATGCTGTGACTACGATGTTGAGCAGAGGGGGATTTGGTTAGATTGTCTCTGGTTGTTGTGATATGTCGCACTAATCGTAACGGGCGATGGTATTACCAACGACAGAAACATCTGAGTTAATTTGCTCTGAGAATTTTAGAAAAGCTGGCAAAGAGTTAGATTTAGACAGAGACTCTTCAAATAATATCTAGTCGAAGGTCTCCCAGGATATGTGGACTAATCACAATTTCGCAGGATATGTGGTTTATGATGAATAGATACTATGAGATTATTTCCACAAGACAGAAGCACCGGGTAGTGATCCGACTTTGATTCTGTAAGAACAGACAGGACAAAAGTTTGATAAAGATTTTGCATGCAGCAATACCTAGGATATTTGGAAGAATGCAGCAATTATACGGATAATATGAATAATCAGGGGGAACGGATATGAAATTATTGCTGATATATTTGAGTGGTGAATTTTCATTCGATGTGCAAAATCTGCATCTTCTTGAGGTGCGAGTATGTTTGTCGTGGAATGGCGCCTATGTTTGTCGTAGTCGGGTTTTGGAAGTGTTTAGGTGAGTTACATTTAGGGGAATGTTAGGAAGCTTATATATTACGACGAGTGTGATTGGAGTACCGTGTGATTTATGTATTGATTGATTGATTTTATCGTGTTTCAAAGCGCGTCAACTGCTTTGGTCATTAGTCCCGTTAGTGTAGTGCATGCTTTTTCTCGGGAGATGGCGGTGATCTTCCCCCGCTGGATGGCGAGATCGGGCGCCGACCTTCCGTCGGCTAGTGAGGATTCCCCCTAACCAGGACTCTCCTACCAGCGGGGCACCGCCCCGGCCGGGACAAGCTCTAAGCTTCCGACTGGTCTCCCGGAATATGTGGTTGTGTAGTGCATGTTAGTGTACGTGTGTGTGTGTGTGTGTAAGGGGAGAGGATAGGACAAGGAAGATGAAGGACAGATCGCGCGCGGTCCGTGGCCCGTTTGGTAGGGTACTGCTCCGTCATTCGCCTGGTGTTGATCGGAGAAACCAGCCGCTAGAATTCTCCTCCAGAAAGCGACTGGATTCGACCTAGCTGAAAAGCTAGTGCCGAAAATCCTGCCGCTATCAGGACTCGAACCTAGGACCTCCCCGTCAGAGGCGCTGCAGTGACATCAGTTGATGCACTGAACTATCGCTCCCGGTGTATGATTTATGGAGAGCTATAGCAATATTTTCAAATCCAGGGGTGGTATACGGTGGCAGAGAATCGTGTCAAATCCGTTTTTAAATGAAAATCGCTACTCTTCCGGCCGAAGTTCGAGAAGGTCTGTCGGATCTGTAAATCGGCTAAACCAAGAAATTAAGCTTAATATATGGTCGTACGGTGCGTGGAGTTAAGAATAGTTTTAACTTGCTTCGCTTTTAGATGGGTGCACTTCCCCTTTATACCTTCAATCTCCGCGGTTAATTTATTAACCATTTCTTCATAGTTGTTTCATGAACAAATATTTGGGAAGGATTTTGTCAAGAGGCTCATTAGCATTGGTCAAGAGTTGTGGATTTCCCTCGCGATCTCGATACGTCTTACACCCGAGTGGAGCAAATTAATTCTTGATTGGTACACTTATTTCGCAGGCAGGGGAATTAGTCTTGCGTTTGGCGTCGTTTACTTGAAGGTTTCTGAGACGTTGCGCTGTATCGGGTCTGACCTCAGTGACTGAGCGTTGCTTTTGACGTTTGACTCGTGAACGAGATAATGTTGCGGAGATATATATGGACGGAGATATCTGGGACGGTTCCCCTGGGGGCTTTGGAGTTGAGTTCTATGTAGCACTGCGATAACTTTTGAGCGCGAATACAGGTCACCATTGCACCGAGTCTAGACATAAGTCGACCCTGGCTGACTGCTTGTCGAGCAGCAATGCAAACACCGCTTCAGTCGGCTCTAAAATGTCACTAAGTAAATGAAGCCGTCGCTGGTCGGCACTTGCTGTGCTGGACGGTTCGGAGTGATCCGTGCAATACAACGGTTGACGAGAGGAAATAAATATACTTTAAGTTAAAAAATTGGATACTTTTAAAAGAAAAATTTAGTGGATGGATATAAATAAGTGCATTGTCAATCGTATGTGTCCCTTTACAAACACTTTTCAGTTATAACAACTGTGATGCATTATATTTTAAAATATAGGTGGAAAGCAGGATATTTGAAAATATTCTACGACGTACGTCAACGGATGTAGGTAAAAATACATTTCAATTACATTTTCAGAAATATGGTTAACTCTGGTGTACGCAGTAAATAGTGATTGAATTGTTCTAGGATTTGTCTAACCTCTCCCCGATTTCATCAGTTTTGGAGAATAAAAGCGGCAGGAAACAATGTTTTCCTATTTCCTGTGTAGTGCATGTGTAGTACTTCTGGGTTGCAATTTTTCTATTGTTCTTGCATTTGCGCAATGTAGTTACAGGAATTCAACAAATTACAAAAACTTCCCTTCGATCCGTAAGTATGTAGGGGTCGATGAAGTAATAACTAGACAGATCTTCACCTGAAACTGTGTAATATGCCAAAATTTTAATAAAAGTACGAAAATCTACCGTATCTAAAATAATTTATAAAGTACCCAACACTATTAGACATCGCTTTAAAACAGCCCTGTTAGTTTCATAGTGATACATGTATTTCAGAGCTTCTCGCCTGTATACAACCCTGTAACTAATATCAATTATTCATAAACGTTAGCAGAAAATGACATCATCATTTAGTTATCACCCGGACGACTGGTTCGCGGTGGCCGAGCCTAAACACAGGAGCTAATGATCGATCGCAACAGAATATTAATGAGGCGAAGATGAAAGATGCGGCGGTTTCGCGCCTGCGACCATCGCATGCGACCAACGCATGCGATCGCACACACGCGGTGACATGTTGGACGCGGTGAGCCGCAGAGGTTGACACTATCACCGCGTCAGAGCCCTGAATGACATGGAGGGCTACACACGTGCAATATGCGACGCGTGCGTTTGTACTTCGTTCGGTGTTTTGGCGGTGTTTATTATGTCGGGACAGCAACGCTCGTAGTTCATTACTCTTGTAATCAAGTTCGCAGGCTTTTCTGTGCACGGTAAACAGGCTCATGACGCGGAGAGCATGGTTTTGGAGCGTTCACTGTAAAATAATAACTTCATTAGACTAATAGGGTGTTTTCAATTGATATGCATCCAAATAACCCACTTAATTACTTCAATTATGACGTAGTTAGTAAAATACATTCATTATTTATTTAAATATATAAAATTATCTCACGTTGAAAATCTGTGTGATAAATGTAACTGAAATTTACATAAGAAAAGAATCATTTTATATGTTTTAACTTTTAGAAAAAAACATGTTTTTATAAGAAATTTTCATTTTACATCGTGATTTCCACAAAAATGAAAAAAAATTCTGCACACAAGTTTTCCTAGCATATTTTCGGAATGATTCATCCAGCATATCGGGTAACATGTGTATGTCTGCGTATCGATATATTCGCCCGTTATTTACGAGTTGATCTCCTTCGATATATTATTTGACGCAAGTGAGATATCATTCGTCGTGTCTCCGTTAAATAGTATATTTCTTTTCGAAACTTTACAACAGTCTAAGAGGGATTTTGCAGAAACGCTTTATTTTATGATGAAGATAAGAAACAAAAACGCATTTTTGGGAAATTGGGAAGTATCTACTGAAGTGATCAATAGTTTTTAGATGTGTGTCGAGGGAACGAACCGATCGACACTATTTCTACCTGCATCTTTCTAAATGATCACTAGAATTATAGAAAAACGTATTTGTAGGGAGGAATTTAATGCATGTAGGAATGTGACCTACTATGAAGATATTTAAATTACTATACGCCTTTTAGAGATAAAATGAATCGTTCCCTCTTGGAACATTTGAGTGCCTATTATCATGAAAACACATTTTGTAACGAAATAAAAATGTAGAGTGCTTCTATCGATACATTTTCTTGTAAATCTCTACGCTCAAGGAGAGCCGAGGGAGGCAATTTTGTTTAAAATAATGAAATTATCAAATTGCCAAACGAAAATAAAGTTGTAATAAAATTTCAGGATATCAGAGGTATCAACCACAATTAGTAGGCAATAAAAATTTACTATGTAGAAAATTTAGCCTTAAACATGTTTCGGGAATTTTTTCCCATCATCAGTGGCTTTACAATATTAAAATTTAATTAACAAATTAGCGTATGAATAACTACGTCATACAAGGAAATACAAATTCAAATAACATTAAATTAATAAAATAGAGTATTTACCCAAGTAACATGGATTAAACACATAAAGTAAACAGTGACTACTGTCATGGTTCCTATATATTTATTTATTTATGTATATGCTCACAACTCTTTTTAAACGCTTTCCTGAAATTATATAAATAAACCCGTTCGTAATAATTAATTGTTATCTTCTAAATGTGGGTTGCCAGGCACCATTCAAGGAATTCTTTAAGGTCGTGAGCACGCGAATCGATCCTATACAGGAAATCGAAATAAAAATTATTACTGATTCGGGAAGAGGTATCAAATTTAATTACTCCGTATTTGCTAGGATATTACCATCTGAAATTATAACTCTATAAAATTTCTATTATGAAACCGAATAAATTTAGCTGGATTTATTTCTTATTTCCTTCAGATGTTGGCGAAATTTTCTTCGCCAGTCATAACATCAACTATACATATAAAACAAAATAAAACAATAAATACATATATGATACCCTATTATTAACATTTACAACACATACTTCCTTCTACATTCATACAATTAAATTTTCTCAACATCCATACGAGTGCACTTTGCCAATTTGATTAAAAAAAATAAATAAATAATGAATAAATGCATGCATGGCCATGTCTTTCTCAATATCTTAAAAATTAGAACATGCATGGCCTTGTAAATTTTGATTGAAAATGAATAAAATGCTTTTCGGAACTTCCTTTTCTGTTGCTCGGCAATTCTGCATCACAGCAATTCATGTTCAATGTTCCACACAAAACATAAAAGAATATATCTTCCCATCATTTTAAAACATTTCAACATTTCGAAAAAGTGTTTAAAAAGTAGTCTGAATTAAATCGGACATGTGCGGGCGTTGTTGATGATTTATTCGTATCTGACGACTCAAGCGCCCCTGAAATTTATGCAACCCGACGCACATTCAAGGATTAAGCGCGTCTTCACTGCGTATTCCGCTCCTGCGATTATGAAATATCGGCCGAAATTATTACTTGTATTTTGCGCAAATAAATCAGATTTCTCCAAGAAAGTGTCATAGCGAACGCATACCTAAATACGAGGGAGAACGTTTTAAAGTACCGTGCCAACCATTCCAAACCAGAACATAGAACAAATACCTACTTGCGAGAAATTTTTTGACAGACTTTTATACAGCGTGGCGTAAATGTTATTAAAAATCATGTTACCAGTAGTGTGAATGTGGGTGGAAGAGCAAAGCATTATCGGGTTAGGGGTCGTCCGTAAATGAAGTAACGCTTAAGAGGGGGGAGGGGGTTTGAGGCAGCGTTACGTTGTGTGTCTTGGGGATAGGGATTGTTAGTATAGTGTTATGTAACATAGAATTATTTTTGATTTTTAGACCTCTGTTGAAAAAATTACTTTTTTCTGTCTTATATCAAAAGAACATTTTAATTACTTAAAAAACATAAATAATTTAAAGTTATTGTGTAATTTGTTTCTACAAATGGAAGTATTTTTTCATAAACTTTTTATTGAATCTGTCATATTACGACGAAAATATTCAAAACTGATCTATCGCATATTCTAGAATCCAATTAAATTGGTGTTGTAGAGTGTCATTCGTTCGTAATTCACGACGTGTGCACGACTTGTAAGAAAATTTCACGTCTGTGCGTTCTTCCTTCACATAGCACTTGTTCCCAATGTTATTGTTGCGTATAGTTAATTTGGTCAATTTTGAGTTTACTTATAATAAATTTTAAAATATAACTAAAAGAAATTAATTCAAATTCTTTTTTTGTGATAATTAATTTTTATTTCTTGTAAATGGGGGGAAGGTTCTCAAGCGTTACATAATTATTTGGGGGAGTTTAAACGCACGTTATGAGTGCGTTACAGTAGGGGAGGGGATATTCAAAATACTCCAAATTTGCTTTTTCAAATTATTCCAAATTTGTTTCAATTTCAAATTGTTTTTCTGTGAAAACTTATTTTTATTTCTTGTCAATAGGGGTGTATCAAGCGTTACGTATTTATTTGAGGGCAGTTTAAGCGCGCGTTAAGGGTGCGTTACAGTAGAGGGAGGGAATATTCAAAATACTCTAAATTTGTTTTTCAAATTATTCCAAATTCAAATTGTGATAATTTATTTTTATTTCTTCTAAATGTGGGAGAGAGATTCTCTAGCGTTACGTATTTATTTGAGGGGAGTTTACGCGCGCGTTATGGGTGCGTTGCAGCGGGGGCAGGGGATATTAAAATATTCGAAATTTGAGTTACGTAATTTACGGACGGCCTTCTAGTTTATGAATACGCAATGTGTTCAGGTGGGCACGGAGGTGAACACGACTGACCTGCGCGGCTATTCGGCGGCGCACGAGGCCGCGGAGAAGGGCCACCTGGCCACGCTGGAGGTGCTGGTGAGCAGCAAGGCCGACCTGAGCCTGCGCGACGGCGAGGGCCGCACCGCGCTGTACCACGCCGCCAGCGGAGGCCACGCCGCCGCCTGCAAGATGCTGCTGGACGCGGGGGCGGACGCCGACGCCAAGGACAACGACGGGCACGCCGCGCTGCACATCGCCGTTACCAAGGTCAGCGCACTTCTCCATGTCGCAACGGCGGCAGGATTTTCGACACTTGATTTCCAGCTAGGCCTAATTCAGTCGCTGCCTGGAGGAGATTTCCAGCGGCCGGCTGCTCTGATCGGTAGTTTTCCGTGGTTTCTCCGATCAACACCAGGCGAAATCCAAAGCAGTACCGTACCAAACGGGCCACGGACCGCGCGCGATCTGTCCTTCCTCTTCCTTGTCCTATCCTCTCCCCTTACACACACACTTACACTAACATGCACTACACTACCACATATTCAGGGAGACCGGTCGGGAGCTTAGAGCTTGTCCCGGCTGGGGCGGTGCCCCGCTGGTGGGAGAGTACTTGTTAGGGGGAAACCCCACTAGCCGACGGTAGGTCGGCACCGGATCTCGCCATCCAGCGGGGGGAGATCAGCGCCATCTCCCGAGAAAAAAACATGCACTACACTAACGAGACTAATGACCGAAGTAGTTGACGCGCCCGGAAACACGAAGAAATCAATTAATCAATCAATCAATCCATGTCGCACCCGGCGGCGATGGTGGAACGGTTAGCGTATCGGGCTGTTATACCCAAGTTCGCGCGTTCGAACTCGATCGAAGCCGTGGATTTTGAAAAACTCCTTCGTACGCCTTCCTTCGGAGGGGAAGTAAAGCCGGCTGTCCCGTGTTAGTAGATTCACTGCATGTAAAAGATCCTCAAGCCTATATGATGCCTCTGAGCTAAATTCAAATCGCCTGTTTCGTCGCCCAACTAATACCTTCTTTCTCCCATAGTTAGTAGAAGGAGCGTAGCGAAATTTGCGTGATCAGACGGAAGAGCAGGCCTCATGGCCTGAGTCTCACCACGTAAAATAAGGCGCATGCAATTCATAACAGGTGCTCACGACAATCAAATGGTGTTTTTATGACATGAAACTCAGGTTTGAAGGCTTTCACGGCCGGAGTCAATATTATTCCTGTCTTCCGAGCTGATGGGCCGTGGTCCAATTGGCTTTGAACTGCCAAACGTTTCTCCCACGACTGCGGTGGGCTTCCTCAGTGGCGAGGTCTCGGGCGAAGTGTCTGTGACGGCGGCTGACTGGCGACTGATTCTGTCAGCCGCCGTCCTGACTGGCGACAGTCGCCAGTCAGCCGCCGTCCCGGACACTTCGCCCGAGACCTCGCCACTGAGGAAGCCCACCGCAGTCGTGGGCGAAACGTTTGGCAGTTCAAAGCCAATTGGATCACGGCCCATCAGCCCGGGAGACAGGAATAATATGAGACTCAGTTGCTTAGGCATACTTGAGGGTTGGGCGGCAAAGTGGACTAACCCACTTGAAGGAAATGGGTCTTACATGACATTATTTTTTTGGGGGGGGATATTGCGATTTTAAGTCACTGTGGCGTGTTAGAAGGTACATAAAAGTGCCAACACATAACATATAATAACTAAAATGTACTTTTTAATATGGGTTAGTCCACTTTGTTCTTTTAGGGTTTTGTTTTTGTTTTGGAACAATAAGCATGAACACCACATATTTATTGCGTTAATTTTGCACAAAAGTTGTGAACATAATTAATAGAGTGTATATTATGTCACATTCAACTCTGAAACTGATTTTTAAAGAACTTCCTCATTCAGTAAGTCATCTAGGGGTAGTAGCCAGAAGTTCGTTATTAGCTCACCATTAGGGGCCTGTACCGATGATGAAATATTGTTGTAAAAATTAAGACGTACTGAAGGAAGTAGTAGCCAGTAGTTGAATAAGATCTCCTCTTTTAGTATCACTGGTGATATTGTCAGGAGTGGCAGTGCATTTTCTGTCGCAAGATATTTTCTTTTACTAATATCAAATGTCTCAAAATTAATCAATTTATTATTTTAATTTATATATTGAATTTTATTAGAAGATACTTTTCTAGATATCAGCCGTTAGATTTTCAACAATTTCACTTTAGTTTTCGATTCGAACAGTTTCCTGTTCGTAATGTTTCGTTCAAGTACTCGTACCTTGGTAGTTCTTGGCGGTTGTTTCTAAAGAATGTCGGATTGGGGCATTTGAATCACTGTGAACCTATTTTTATTCCTAGCATTTTGTATTTCTGAATGCCAATCTGTAGGTACAAATGTGTACTCTTGTTAACAACTAAGTTACAACCTCAGGTTAGTTCACTTTTCTCCCAACAAATTGTGCCAAATGCGATACGGCAAAAGTAGTTTTGTGGTGATATCAAGCTAACGACTACAAACGTTGGCCTAGTGTACCGTGCAGTGGATAGGTAGATCATTAAAGCTTGCGCTTTCAAAAAAAACAACATTAATGGCAATTTTGCGGGTTAATTCACTCTGGCGCTCATAGCCTCAAAGATGCTGCACATCGGCGTCACTTCGATGTCAGCACATTTCTCCGCTCTCAGCCCTGTAACATGCGTATGCCGTAGGACAGTAACGTCAAACCGCGCCCGCACGAGCTACCTTTTTCTTATTTTTACTGTTTTCATTTTCTGTTGTGTTATTAAATCATTCAGTTATTGTATTATCAATAATGTGAAGTAAATTAATAAGTTCCTTATAAGCTAACAATTATCGCTTACTGAAAGACATTGCTTTTCACAGTCAAGAATATTTGTCTGTTAAACTTTCTAACCTGAAGGTGGAAATTTCATTCTTTTTTATCCCTCTTAAGTGAACAAGATTGCAAAATCAAGATTATTTTGATTCGATTTTTTTACTCTCAATTGAGAATTTGAAATTGTACTGCTGTATTATTTCATTTTAATGGATCATTTCTTTGCCTTAAAGGGAAAATGGGAATTAATATAGCTAAATTTGTGACAAAAACTGTCACGTAACTTCTCCCAAAGAATATCATGAACCAGGTATCCAGTGACGTACCGCAACTCCGGAGACATTTGTTCTACCCTTTTTTATTTTTTTTTATTTTTTATTTTTTTACATTTGTAACGTCAACTCACGACGCAACGCGTCTCCTAACCACTTCTTGGGTGTTGAGCGCTATTGGAGTAATCCTCCGTTTCTTTCTACATTAAATCTGGAGTAATCCTTCGTTACTGTAGATATTTCTGTCCGTCACGTCTCGTCGTGGTCTGTTGTCAAGAGGACCGCCAGGTAGCATCCCCGCATACGCGGAGGAATAAGGATTGGGAAGGATTAAGGATAGGGGTAGGGTTTAGGACCCTTCACAGGGGTTGGACTAGCCCTTGTGAAGCAACCAAACTCGTTTTGTTGGAACAAATTTCACATGAGATTCGACGGGAATCCACCCCGGATCTCAGTGGTGAAAGGCGAGCTACTTTGCTCTGCGCCACGAGATGGCCTTACTTTTAAATCTCGCGCCAATTTCTCTGGACGCAGTGCCCGCGAGCTCTAGTAAGCGTGTTACCTAACCCGCGACCTTGACATCCGGTCTTTGAGTCCCGGTCAGAGGCATTTTAGATATATCAGTTGATGCCCTGAGCTACCTCTCCTAAGCCGGTTGCTCATTCGTGTGCCTTGACATGCCTGCCCTAGGACTCTCCGGTCAGAGGCACTCCAGAGATATCAGTTGATGCCCTGAGCCACCACCGGTAGCGGTAGCTCAGTGCATCAACTGATGTCACTGCAGCGCCTCTAACCGGGAGGTCCTAGGTTCGAGTCCTGACGGCGGCTAGCTATTTAGCTAGGTCCAATTCAGCTGCTGTCTGGAGGAGAATTCTAGCGGCCGGCTGCTCTGATCGGTAGTTTTCCGTGGTTTCTCCGATCAACACCAGGTGAATGCCGGAGCAGTGCCCTACGAAACGGGCCACGGACCGCGCGCGATTTGTCCTTCCTCTTCCTTGTCCTATCCTCTCCCCTTATACACACACACTTACACTAACATGCACTACACTACCACATATTCCGGGAGACCGGTCGGGAGCTTAGAGCTTGTCCCGACTGGGGCGGTGCCCCGTTGGTGGGAGAGTCCTGGTTAGGGGGAAACCCCACTAGCCGACGGTAGGTCGGCGCCGGATCTCGCCATCCAGCGGGGGAAGATCACCGCCATCTCTCGAGAAAAATTACATGCACTACACTAACGGGACTAATGACCGAAGTAGTTAACACGCCCGGAAATACGAAAAAATCAATCAACCAATCAAACCCTGAGCCACCTCTCCTAATCAGGTTGGTCCTTCGTGTGCACAGGGCCGCGAGGAGGCGGCGCGCGTGCTGATGCTGCACGGGGCGAACAAGGACGTCCCGGACAAGCTGGGCAACACGCCGCTGCACTACGCGGCCATGCTGTTCCACCTGCTGCCGCCCGCGCCCGCCCCCACCACCGCGCTCGCCGCCGCCGGCGACAAGCGCCGCCTCTCGCGCTTCGTCAGCGTCGAGTCCGTCGACACCGACGCCACCAGCGACGCCGACGGCGGGCTCGCCAAGCGCAAGGTGAGCTTCCCTTTCTCCTCCTGTTGCAATATGCAAGTTTAGTGACGTCGTAGGCTTCCGCGGTCATTTAAATGATCTTGGCTGTCCAGGTGACGCCGCGTCGAAGGCTTTGTTGCCGACGTTTCGACCATCTTGTCGTGGTCTTCCTCTGGGCTGTTGTGCAAGAACTGTTGTGCAAGAACTGGACTGTTGTACAGGGCTGTCGCACAACAGCCCTGAGGAAGACCACGACAAGATGGTCGAAACGTCGGCAACACAGCCTTCGACGCGGCGTCACCTGGACAGCCAAGATCATTTACAATACGCAAGTTGATTTATATAAACGTTCGTATATCTGTATTTTAATTTGTAGAATATGAATATAAATGCCATCTGCATGTCTTGTCAATGATGAAGATCATTTGAAGATTATCTTGGCTGTCCGAGTGACGCCGCGTTGAAGGCTGAATTGCCGACGTTTCGATCATCGTTTTGTGATCTTCTTCAGGGCTGGTCTGCGCCGGAGTGGTCTGCGCTCGGGTTTATAATTGGGTGGGGGCCAAGTACGATTGGATGAAACAGTATAAACCCGAGCGCAGATCACCCCGGCGCAGACCAGCCCTGAAGAAGATCTCGAAAAAGATGATCGAAACGACGGTAATTCAGCCTTCAACGCGGCGTCACCCAGGCAGCCAAGATAATCTTCATGATTCTGGCAGCGGAAGCCTAAGACTTTACGAAGATAATTTGTTTTTGTATTGATTTTTTTATTTTTTATTTGTAGTTGTATTTGTAATTATAATTGTATTATTATGTTTCTGCATTCTGCCACAGGGTAACATCTGCCGAATCGTAGAATAAAGCTTATATCTGTCTCTATGTCTATCTATTACATAATGTTCATACTCATTTCATTCTCTTCTTCTTCTCGTGTGAAATGCTTCTGTGAAAAATGTAGTAATTCAAATTATCATTCTCTATGATGTCGCAGCAGGTACATTCCTTCACGAAGGACACGTTGAGAGATCTAGATTAAATTGCTGATTTCACTTTGAAAATAGGTTTTATAATAATGAAGCGAATATTTCCTTACCAATTTTTGCCAACGAATTTGTATTCGCATTCAGATTCTATTTAATTCCTGTATTCACAATCATTTAACTTCTTCCTCCTTGGAGGTCTTCTAAGCACGTCTTCTAGATATCAATGAGAAACATCGTATTGAAATTACCGTTTTTCAAATTCTCGCGGCAGGAAATCGATTTCTTCAAGAAGGGCACGATTAGGGATAATAGCCCGAATTCGTTCCTAATTTCCCTGTGCAAATAGTTTTTATAAAAATAGAGTGAATATTTTCTTATGAATTCTTGCCAATTTGTGGCCGGGTCCGAAAATTAATTATCAGTTCCTCATCTGGAGATTGAGATGCATCGACTGACACCTCGTATATCTCGATTGGTGCATCTGACCGTGAGGTCCTAGGTTCGAGTCCTGACGGAGGTAGGATTTTAGATACTAGCTTTTCAGCACGGTCGAATTCAGTCGCTGTCTGGAGGAGAATTCTAGCGGCCGGCTGTTCTGATCGGTAGTTTTCCGTGGTTTCTCCGATCAACACCAGGCGAATGCCGGAACAGTTCCCTAACAAACGGGCCACGGACCGCGCGCGATATTCCTCTTCCTTGTACTCTCCTCTCCCCTTACACACATACACACACTTACACTAACATGCACTACACTACCACATAACCCGGGAGACCGGCCGGGAGCTTAGAGCTTGTCCCGGGTGGGGCGATGCCCTACTGGTGGGAGAGTCCTGGTTAGGGGGAAACCCCACTAGCCGACGGTAGGTCGGCGCCGGATCTCGCCATCCAGTGGGGGAAGATCACCGCCATCTGCCGAGAGAAAAAACATGCACTATACTAACGGGACTAATGACCAGAACAGTTGACGCGCCCGGAAACATGAAAAAATCAATCAATCAATCAATTGACTGGTGCAAGGCAGGTGGTGTAGCCGTGAGTGACCAAACCGCACATCCGCACGCTCGAGGTGTTACTCAAATACTATATAGGGATTCGTTACATAATTAAAGGCACACTGTAATTAGCTACTTCATTTTTAGGTTATTTCAAAATGGTTTTGGTCAGGTCCAAATAAGGACTACTCCGGATAGGTAGCCCGTTTTTAGACCTCTCTCAGTAGCCCATATTTAGACAAACCCCCTTTTACGAAACCATCATTGCGGCCATTTCTGGTATGAACTAAAAGGTTGAATGAGACATTGAAACGGTTCACCAGCTCAACGTTAACACACGCCTGCTGCCAAATAACATTTACAGCCAACTGGCTAATGGTGAGAAACAATATTGTACATGTCTTCTAACACGCGTTGGCTGATAGGCACCAACTGCTCGTCGCTCTTCAACGGGTCCGAGGGGACTCGTTTCACGCCATTATGGGTTGGTTCGACACCCTTCGGCTTCACAACACAAGCTAGCCCGTTTTTAGATCCTATCCTGCATTTCGACCTTCTCCTCAATATAATTAAAATTATTTATTTTCCGCATTTGGGTTGTGTTATTCTTACCCAACTTCTAAAAACTTACATGTCTTCTAAAAGTTTGACGCGTTGGCTGATAGGCACCAACTGCTCGTCGCTCTTCAACGGGTCCGAGGGGACTCGTTTCACGCCATTATGGGTTGGTTCGACACCCTTCGGCTTCACAACACAAGCTAGCCCGTTTTTAGATCCTATCCTGCATTTCGACCTTCTCCTCAATATAATTAAAATTATTTATTTTCCGCATTTGGGTTGTGTTATTCTTACCCAACTTTGGAAAGACACTGTGACAATCCTGAAGAAGAGCATGTAAAAATTTCATATCTATTCATGAGCTACTTTTTGTGGTATCGATGTAGGTTACACGTCGTTGAATTCACTTTTATTAGTATAGATTTCCAACGAGCGCAGATACTGAAAGAGAACCATGCAGCTATCGGTCATATGAGGAGTGTCTGAGGTTCCGTTAGGCACAAACTGGGGGACAACAACAAAACCTGGATTAGTAATTTCCAATGCGTGTAGACAATGAAATAAAACTTTACAGGCACCGCTCTCGTAACATGTATCTTTGGTTTCGTTAGACACCGAGAAACTCTAGTTTTGATTTTCATTGAAAGATGCAAATATTTGATTGTGCTACATTTTGAAAAAGCGTTGTTTGGTGGTTTTGTGTTAAATAAGAACCACAAGTTCTTATTTAATGAAGCTGAGTATTTGTAAATTATTTTTAAAAGTAAGCGAAGATTTGATAACATTTTAAAATTATAATTTGTGAAACTTTGGTATTTTCCTCATTTTTAAAAATATTATGAACGATAATCAAGACGAATGCTAGTGTTGTGAAAGGAAATTAGATGAGTTAAATTCCTGTGAAAAGGAGAGAAGAGAAGCATTGAATTTTAGGTGCATTAATCAGGCGCTCTATTGCTGCTTTAATGGGCAGAAATAATTGGTTTTGCACAAAATACGCGTGATAATATGACAATAATACAATGGCCCCACTTCAACACTATATTTATGCATCTCGATAATAGAGCAAACAATGCGTTCACAATGGACAAACCGAATACTGGACGATTATGTATCGTACTAATATTGCATATCGTCACCTTCATTGCTTTGTGTGCTCTATGACGCAACATAACGCACTGAATACCGGGCTGTACTCCAAGTAACTTAACTCTATTCAGATTGTATTTACAATTGTTTCAAAAGGTAGGAAACGTTAAACCTCCATTTCATCAAAGGTTGAAGATAAGTCCAATTGTGAAGAATAATGAAAACTGAAACCTTGCAAAAACGTATTGCCAACAATTATTATTAATTCCTCAGTGCACCTAACACTCTCAGTGAGGTAGATAAGCCCATACGAGATTTATTCACAAAATCACGAGACAGAGAATAATACTTGTTGTTTAACGCGGCATCTCAAGGTCACGCGCGAAGGAGGGGGAGGAAAGACAGACTCCACTGATGAGCTGCAACGTCACTGCAGCTCCGACTATTACGATTCCCCATTGGAGTTTGCCTTCCATACCCCCTTTTTCACGCGTGACATTGAAATGCCACGTGAAATAAATCCAAGTATACCTGTAGATACGAATCTCAAGCACTGAAGTTGACCGTTGACGAATGACGCCCGTGAAAGCGTTGAGAGCAATTGAGAAAAATTAGAACAAGTCGAATGGGAACAATTATTCTGAAGATGATTCGATGACATTATTACTATTGTAGTATTGGCAATATTCAAAATAACATTTGTAGATGAAATGACAGCATGGAAATAATATTTTTCCACATAGGAGATTTTTTTACAATATGTGTTAAAATCAAAATAAGTCGAATACAATAAAGCTATTATGTATTTCGGGGTCTAAACTAAACTAATAGGTCTGTCAAAACACTCCACAATTTTTTAAAGTGAAATAACCCCATACTGGATTCAAACCGGGAATATTTCTGCCAACCAATGCTACGGAGGACCTACTCAGAAGAGGAGTCCTCCATGTAGTAGACTACTCGAAAAGGTTTTAGTTTGGTTTAGGAAACTAATCGGCATGAAAACCGGTTTTAAGAGCTTAATACACAACCCTTTTGATTTGTAATTGCTGCAATAATAGAGTATTGCAAGATTTCTGAAGCGAAGATCCTAGACTTCAGGACAAATCTGTGACGGATTCTTGATATTAGCTAGGCAGCTAATATCAAGAACCCTCGAATTGTGCGGGTGGAAATCAGCCGTTTTCTGAAATACTAGCGGCCGGCTACTGTAATCGGAAGTTGTTCGGGATTTCTCCAATCAATACCAGGGAAATGACGGAGGAGTTCCTTCGACCACCGACCGATTCTCTTCCTTGCCCTAACATCTCCCTTTACTAGCACACGCTTACATGCCCGACTGATCTGGTCGGTAGTTTTCCGTGGTTTCTCCAATCAACACAAGGGGAATGCCCGAGCAGTACCCTAACAAACGGGCCACGGACCGCGCGCGATCTTTCCTTCCTCTTCTTTGTTCTACTCTCACCCCTTACACGTAAACTTACACTAACATGCACTATACTACCACACATGCCGTGGGACCAGTCGGTGGCTTAGAGCTTGTCCCGGCTGGTTGGGAGATACCTGGTTGGGGAAAATCCCACTGGTCGACGGTAGGTCGGCGCCGGATCTCACCATCCAGAGCGGGAAGACCACAGTCACGTTCCGATTAAAACATGCACTACACTTACGGGACTACCGACCTGCGACGGAACAACGTTGACGCGTCCGGAATCACTAACAATCACTCAATCTTCGACTTCGACACGACGCCACGACAATGAATCAATCACATAATCAATCAGCACTACACTACCACAAATATAATACAAAATTTATTTTTTATTGCTTTATTATATTATTAAAACGTACACTTTTAGCGGATTGATGATTTCCGTATCCTTCTTAAATGAATCAATCAGTCCACCACACCCATATCAAGGTCGTGTATGTGCGCAGGAGGCAGTACCACGAACCATGGAAATCACTCGATCTTTCCTTTCTCTTCTTCGGCCTCCCTGTCCTCTTGCACACATTTGCATGCACTACACTGCCTCACATAGCATTCAAAAGTTGTGTTTTTTTTGTTCTTTTATATTAATAAAACGTACAATTTTTGCGACCTGCTGATTTACCTTAAATCAATCCATCCATTTATGTTTAATCAATCAATGCATGACGTGTGTGTGCCCGCAGGAGGCGGAGGCGGAGGCGGAGGAGGAGTCGGCGGAGGGGGGCGTGGTGTCGGAGGGCGCGCTGCGCCACTGGGCGCTGCTGGGCGCGCTGCTGGCGGCGGGCGCCGCGCCCTCGCCGGCCAACGCGGACGGCGACACGCCGCTGCACGTGTCGTGCGCGGCGGGCGACGCGCGCGCCGTGGAGGCGCTGCTGGCGGCGGGCGCGCACGTGCTGGCGGCCAACGCCGCGGGCCACACCCCGGCGCAGAGCGCGGCCCTCGCGGGCCACCAGGCGCTGGCGCAGCGCGTGCAGCGCGAGGAGCCCTCGGCCGTCAGGCGCATCTTCTGCCTCTGCCGCGCCGCATGAGCGACGCGTGGCCTTCTTCAGGGCGGATCGTACCCTCCTCTTCGCCATCATCTTCTCTCCCTCTCGTTCGTCTCCACGTTTCCTTTCTATGCGACCTTCTTCACGTCCCTTTTCTTCACGTCTCTCTTCTTTGCATCCCTCTTCTTCACGTCCCTCTTGTCCACGTCCCTCTTCTTCAGGTCCCTATTTTTTACTTCTCTGTTCTTCATGTCCTTTTTCTTCACGTCCCTCTTCTACCATTCCTCTGCTTCACGTCTCTCTTCTTGGCGTCCCTATTCTTCACATTCCTCCTCTTCACGTCCCTCTTCTACTATTCCTCTGCTTCATGTCCCTCTTCTTCACGTCCCTCTTCTACCATTCTTCTCCATGGTATTCTTCACGTCCCTCTTCTTTCATTCCTCTTCTCCACAGCCCTCTTCTTCAGATGCCTCTTCTCTGTATTCCTTAGTCATTCCTCTTCTTGGACACTCTTTTGTCCTCTCGTTACTATCATTCCTCTTCAATTGCCATCCCTTCCCTTCTTGCCATACCTATCTGAGTCATCTCATCGTCATCTCTCACATTCCAATGTTTTCCACCCTCTCTGTAATCACGCACTTTTACTTTTTGTCTCCTTCTCGCTACCTTTAGTTAGTCCTTCTAACCATTCTACTTTCCTTCCTTTCCTCATTTATTTTTTGTTTCCGTGTCTTAATTGTCTCTCTGTTCCCTTTCATTTCCTTTGTCCTTATCTATTTATTTTATTTATTCCGAGTGATTAGAGAGAGGAGCGAGTACATTTACCTTGATGATTTCTAAGGGCACCCAAAAAGAGAATTGTCATCCAAGAAAACCCACGTCAGCAGAAGTCTTACGATGTGCGACCAGTTCATTGATGAAAAAAATTCTCAAAGTGCTGAGAGAGTGGTTACAGCTGAGAGAATAACATATTTCTATGTGAGCCTCCAGTCGAAGACACTACATATTTTCTGAAAAAATTAACTTATTTCTTACTTCAACATTAATATCTTATTTTTGTCAACTCTTTGCAATAAAATGCAAAAAATAGTAGAGGCATGATGGCTACAAGGAATGAACCAAAAATGCTGAAAATGAGCGAAATATTTTGAATTTTGTTTGTAAGATTAAAAAATGTAGTTTCGCAAAACATTTTGGATTGCATTTCCTAAGCAAACTAATCTACATGCTTTTAAATAAAGTTTTGGAATTTTATGATATTGGTTTAATGGTTGATACTATTCATTCATACACATGGTTGTGAAAATACATTCTGTAAATGCAATTTTGTAAATAATAGTTTTCTCTACGCTTGATGACAGAAATCAAACTAACGTTCTTGAATAAGAAGCTATATTAGTCATTATTTTTATATTTCTAAAATAATTTCTAAGTAATTTCATATCATTACTTACAACTGCTACTTACTCTAGAATGATATTTTCCTTGTAAAATGAAACATGAATAGAAAGTAGTATTTTATTGATATTTTTTTAGCTTTCTATTTGTATTCAATCCCATTTTTCCCGAGTCTCCTAACTTGACAAAATACAGATCTTTAACATCCTTATTTCTTGATCGATCGAATATGCTCGTTAATATGAAGAAGTATTTACTTCATTATATCTATTGAGTTTTCGAGATTGACAGAATCTCATTTCCAGCCAGTTTCTTTCATTTGTATCACCTTTTTCTGCAAATTTCTGCGAGGTAATGCAATCAAAATGTAAGAACGATAATAACTCGATTAAAAATGTCTGCCTAAAAGTCTCTTATCTCGAAATGCATTTCTGGTGCAATTATAAATATGACAATTATAAAGAATGCATACTTCAGTAATAAAGAGAGTAAATGATGTGATGTGCAATATTAGGTGGCTGATTACTTGAAAATTGTTTAGTAAATAGCGATGCATCAAAAATTGTTTAAAACAAACTGTAAAGGTCTTCTAAATTATCACTAAATTAATTAATTGAGAGTTTTGCTTGCGATAAGAAGGGTTACGACCAAACCTTTCAATGTCATATATTATAGATGTCATTTACCAACGTATCCAAGAAAGAAAGCTAAATGTTTGTAATTTATTTAGCAACTTGCCTGGCCCTTATGCAAGTTAAAGTACTGAGAAGAATGGATTTCGGAAATCATCAGTGACATGATTAACAATTCAATATAATATTCGATTAATAATGATACAGATGTATTCTAAACGCTCTCAGCAACATCATACACAAAATTGCGTTTAAGAATGTAACTCGATATGCAATTCTAATGATGCAATAAATGAACAAGTGCCTGTAAATATTTAAGTAGACGAATAAATTATTCTCTAGAAATAACTTTCTCTGCATTACACATATTTGTCACGTTTCCCTCTCTCCTCGTGTTTCTGACTTTTATTTCTAAAATTTCCTACATCTTTTAACATAAGAAACTAATATCTGTCTGTTGTTTAACCTTTTCATATTTTGGCTCTAGCAGTTCAAGTAAAAACTTATGTTCACGAGTTCATATCAACATGAACTTCAAAACAACAATGCATTAATAAACAGTGACAGGACGCGTTGACAGCTTGTTTAGTAGTTGACATTGCAGCAACAACCGTCGAACCGTTTTGTGAAGAAACTGTGGTCAAGTTAAAGGCGACGCATTTTCCACGCTGGGGATCGCCAGATGCTAAAAACTGTAAAGGACGTTTCCTTCTATCCTTTACATAAAATAAATATAACTTATAATTATGTGATACACCAATTATCTTTTGTTTTAAGAACAAAATGAACTGGAAATGATTCTAACAGTACTATTAGAACGTTATTGTGAGGTCAAAACTCATAAGACCTAGAGCATAGCAGACTGAAGAGATATATTAAAATACCTATATAATTTTATTTTATTCAGAGTTAAATGCATTCCTATTTGCGACTCTCCTTGCGGTGTAGGGCAAGGAGCAAAAACTAATAAAACTGACGTGACACTAACGCACAATTCTCATATTTTGTATTTTAATAAAATTAATGAAATAAAATAAAATGAAATATGACACTCGACAGTCTAGAAGGAGATCGATATCTCGAGAAAGAGACCTCATGCGAAATGAAGGAGATTACTGTCACAAATAAAGCATCTCTTTATCATCTTTTACAATACATTACAATAATTCTATCTTCATCCTTTTTGAAAAAGAAGAAAGTCAAAACATGTGAGTTATTTAAGAAGTACTGACTCTCAAAAACCAAATTTCCGACCGGGCGACTTGGAGGCCCGACGCAAGTGCCCCTGTAACCCTGAGATCAGCTAGGCCTCGGGCAAAGAGGAGGGGTTAAGGGTCGAGGAGGGAGGGGAGGGGAGGCGAGGGATAGGGAAGGGGTAACCGAGTTACGGCGGGCGCGTAACGAGCGTCTAATGGAAGTCAAACAGCGGAGCGGTGACGTATGCAGATGGCGGGCGCCGGGCCATGCGGGGCTGGGGTGGGGATGGAGGGGTGCGACAGAACAATTAGTCCCAGGGAGGGGAACAACCTCACACCTTCCAAAGCTAAACCGTTTGCACAAGCACGTAGTTATTATTATTATTATTATTATTATTATTATTATTATTATTATTATTATTATTATTATTATTATTATTATTATTATTATTATTATCATTATTATTATTATTATTATTATTATTATTATTATTATTATATTATTATTATTATTATTAATCGTGTTATTATTTCTATTGTTATTGTACTATTGTAATAGTTATTTTATTATTTCCTCGGTACAAGCGCAAATGTTCAACATTATTGTTCGGAGTGTGAGAATAACTGCATATTGGCTCTAATTTTGATTGCCAGGTCTTCAACTATGCGTTTCATTATTTCTTGGTATTGTACTGAGTAAACATTCTAACATAGCTGAGCCTTTGTTGACTCACACACACAGTCTCGTATTAAATCGCACAGAATACAACAGTTAATTTATTTTGGCATAGAAGAGTTTCGGAGATTCTGCGTATTACAGGGCATCAGTGAATTTGTGGCTTAGTCGGGAATCGCGAACGTGGATTGACTGCCCTGATTGGTGGTCTCTCGTATCCCTTCGAGCTGAATGCTGGAGCGGAACAGAGCTGCTCAAACGGGTGAGCCATATGGTGGGCAGCGTTTACTTGGGGCAACCGATGTGGCCCGCTGCTTGTCGAGGTAGCCCGGCGGCAGCAGGGAGAAGGTAGCCGTGTCAAGTCTAGTAAAAGACGGGCAACTGCAACGGGCGACGGCAGGCATTCTGATAGGAAGTTCTGATTTACAATGGACCGCATACACGTCACATGTCAATATTTTCCATTTTTTCATCTTGATCCTTTCTATCCATTTCTGTCGTAGTTCTCTGTGCTATCAATTTTTGAAAGGTACTGAGAGTTCCAGATAGAATAATCAATACTTTTCTTTAAGCTTTAAGACGATTCTTAATTCCCAATATACACTGATTCAATGCTTTATCACTAATGAGTGACAAAAATTTTTAACTACTCTCCTGTGTGCTCCAAGTAGTGGTGCACGCACTCCTGGCAGTTGATCATTAAACTATTTGTTTTATGAGCATATTCTACACTTGTTCGTCCTATTTTAGAGTACGGAGCGGCCTGCTGGGACCCGTACAGAAAAGGGCAAATCGAGGCGTTAGATAAAATTCAAAAACGGGCCGGAAAGTTTGTAAGTCATGGACGCGTTGATGGACGAGATGAATGGGAACCCTTATCTAAGAGACGGGAACGGGCGCGTTTATGCGTAATGTACAAGATATACAAAGGAGACTCAGCATGGGCAGACCTCAGTAAAAGATTACAGAAACCTGATTATAAAAGCAGAGGAGACCATCCCTGGAAAATACGATGTAGAAAGCAAAGAACTGATGTAGGCAAGTTCTCCTTTGTGAATCGCACTATTGTAGATTGGAACAAACTACCTGCAACAGCACTAGAGACTCTTCCTTCTAATGTAGTGAAATTTAAAAATATACTTAATTCTATGTAGGTCATCATACTGAGACATTTATCTTATTATTATTATTATTATTATTATTATTATTATCAGAGGCATTGCAGTTATTATTATTGAATTATTATTATTATTGCCGGTATAATTACTAGAGTAGCCTGGTTTTGATGTAACTTTACGGGTTATGAGTGCAGAACAACTGTCGGGAAATTTGAAAAATAAGTGTTTACAAATTAGTTATTGTGGCGGCACTGGCACATGGCAGGCATCTGGAGAAGTCAGTTAACAATTATAACCCCAAATTTAAAGATATTAATTCCCATTTTATAAAGTAAAGAAAAAAATCTATGAAAATGAAATACATCAGCAATATTTGAATGAATTTATTGTAAAATTAAATCGTTTGAATCAAATTGACCTTAATTCCATAATCGCATTTGCTTAAGAGCACATATTTTCTACGTTGAAGTTAAGAACAAAAAATGTTAAAAGACTTGTCCCTTTTGTAAGTCTAATGTAATAAATCTAAGAGAAAGTCTTACTAGAGAAGATAACCTGAGAGATTTGCTAATTAATTTCACATTATTGTTATATGCAATAAATAATATAATAATTAAATAAATCAACCCAAAAAGTAAACAGGGAAATAATTTTCTATTCACATATATTCCTGACCCTTGGCAAATATTATTATGCAAAGAAAAATTGAATTAGAAAATAAACATCTATGAAATATTGAGATATGAAATGCAATATTTAATAAAAAAAATCATATCTAGGTTGTTCGCTAGAAAACATACGGGAAACATATTTTGTTATGAAGCAACCATTTATGTAATATTTCGAGCGCGTTTTGCGCTTATATTTAGTGCAAAAAAGTGATCGTACGTTAGAAGCTAAATATCTCTTATTACGAAACTCTGGTTGTGATAAATGTGTTTAACGTAAAAAAGAAATAAATATTAATTTTAATTTTAGCATATAAAAGAAAACCGCAAAAAACAAATGCGAATCTAAAAATAAAACAAAATAAATCAACCCAAAAAGTAAACAGGGAAATAATTTTCTATTCACATATATTCCTGACCCTTGGCAAATATTATTATGCAAAGAAAAATTGAATTAGAAAATAAACATCTATGAAATATTGAGATATGAAATGCAATATTTAATAAAAAAAATCATATCTAGGTTGTTCGCTAGAAAACATACGGGAAACATATTTTGTTATGAAGCAACCATTTATGTAATATTTCGAGCGCGTTTTGCGCTTATATTTAGTGCAAAAAAGTGATCGTACGTTAGAAGCTAAATATCTCTTATTACGAAACTCTGGTTGTGATAAATGTGTTTAACGTAAAAAAGAAATAAATATTAATTTTAATTTTAGCATATAAAAGAAAACCGCAAAAAACAAATGCGAATCTAAAAATAAAACAAAATTCATTAGGAGTGCAGACTAGGCGCAGAAAGTAATCATACAGTGGAAGCAATGAAGCGAATGAAGTAGTTAATAGGGGACATACCAATATTTCACGAAAGTAGGTCTAACGCTGAAAACGAGCAAAGAATAAAGTATCCTCAATAAAAAGTTGCCAACACTTAGTGGGCGGTGAAAATGGACAGCAACCGCACAGAAATCAGTGACGGTGCAAGAATAGTAATGAGAAAATTGCATAATAAGTGAAAATATTTGTAAAAAGGTATCTGAATATGTAAATAAAACTCGTTCAACTGTGCAATCAATAATTGACAGATTTTGTGTTCATAAACAGTAAGAAATCATCCCCGGCTACGGAGACCAAAAGTATTTTGAGATGCAATTAAACGATTAATTGTTTGAAAAATTAAGAATGGCTCCAAAATTAGTGTAGTGAAATGGAGAGACGAATTGAAAAAACGTAAAGTTTAAGTATCAGCTAGTATAGTTCGTCTCGTAATATTGGTAGGAACAAGAAAATCATGCCTCGAAAATGTTCTAGGCGGGGAAAACAAGTCGGATAAAGTGATTAAATTTTTCTTAACAGTACCGATAGAAAGGATGGATTTTTTCCAATTCATTCACATTTTCAGACAAAAAGGTAATTTTCATTACATACAAATTGTTGGCTCTATTTAGAGGCGCTTAGTATGATGTAACCTTTTTAGAGAACTGGACTCTTAACTTGTTGTGGTACCTACAGAGACACACGGTGTCCGTTTCTTCGTAGACTGGGGTGTATTAATGCCTGAAGAGTGCGTCGTCTGCACGTAATTCTCTAACATTCCAATTCTCCAATTTTCTTCTATAAATGCTCTTGCCATATTTACTTATGCATGCGATCACTTTCTACACTAACTGTATTTGGCTGCTACAACTTGCGCGGATTTGGGGAGGAAAAGAGAGTAGAAGTTTTCCGGGTTCGCAGGAGCGCCTAGTGAGCAAGCAGCTCGGGCATTCTAACACGCTTGACTTAACATAACCTAATGATTTTTATTTTCAATTTTACAAAACATTGGATTACATTAAATCAAATATTACGAACGATGAAAACGATACTTTATCATCTTGAAAATTACGGGTAATTTACCATTTATGTGAGAGTTAATAGAATCGGCTTGGGATTCTTTAGTGTGTTAACATTTTAAGGTTTAAACAATTATTCCTTTTAAAAGAGAATTTTGTTTGAAGTTAACAATTGCCATCAAGATTTACCTTTATTCTTCTGTACGAACAGAACTGGCGTCGAACAAGAATTTACACAATTGATTTCATTTCTCACCACTGCTTTCTAGAAGTAATAATTTCACTTTTTTCTCTGTACCTTTTTCATTTCCTGCTGTGTTTGCTACGAGAGTGCCCGGTGTTTTGCATTTTTTCCGCGGCCCTACTTCATTCATTATTCTCCTTACATCTGTCTTTTCCTCGCCTCTGCGAGTGTCGAGGGCAAGTGGGCGCGGGGGGCATAATTACAGCATCCGCCGCGAGGTGTCGCCACGGCGCCTCGCGACCCCTGTGAGCGCACTAACGCAGTTACGCTCGACGGTTACAGGTGTGACTTCCGCGCAGGGCGAAGTCGAGGTCGAGGGCGCGCAGACGTTAGGACGAACAGGGCCTGCACGCGCCGGCAGGGCAGAGGCAGCTTTCGCTTTCTGTTTGCCTTGCTTGTTTTTCGTCTGGACGCTAATTTTTGGTAGGCTTCTGTTAAAAGTAGGTTCGCTTTGTCTTCATTATTTTCGTCTTTATTTCCTTCTAAATCTTTTTGTTCTTTCTTTTTTCGTCTTTTCTTCTTCTTTTCACCCTCCTTTCGTTTCTTCTTCTCCGGTTTTACTACTTCTTCTTAGCCTTCTTCTTCCTGTTCTTTGTCACACCTTCGTTCGTTTTCGAGGAAGATGATTCTCTTCTTTTGTGCACCAATTTTTTGGTAGTGTTTTTGTAAAAGTGTCTTCTGTCTTTGCTTTCATTCCTTCCCTCTACTCATCTTCCTTGGAATCCTTTTTCATATATTCCGTTTTACCTTTTCTTCTTCTCGTTTTCCTGTTTCTCCTTGTTTTTCTTCTTCGCCTTTCTTCCTCTGATTTTCCTCTGACGCTTCTTTTTCTTTTCGTACTTCTTTTTAGCCTTCTTTTCCTTCTGCTTTATATTTCTTCTTACACCCTCATTCCTTCTCAGGTAAAAGCGGTCATTCCTTTATTTCTTCTTTATATTTGTTTTACTTTTCAGAATATGGGACATTTTCAGAGAAAATATTGTAATAGACTAAATATTTCATTTCTAGATAAGGAGAGACTTTTATAATTTGAGAGAAAAGCACACAGATATTAATTGGAAATATGTGCTTTCGTTTCTTGCTCGTAGGTTCTTATTTTTGGTAGATATGCAAATTTTACAAATACTTTCAATGTTATGTAAATGTCTTTCATCATTTCAAAGTTATTGTAAATTGTATTTTTATATCTCCGTTACTATTAATTTTATAATAAATTGTTATTGGAAACTTCAACTTCAGAGGAACAAGAAACCTAAATAGAAAACTTCACGAAAAGTAATGAAAATCGATATTTCCAACTCAACGTGACCCAAAACATAAACAATTGATTTGTTTCTTGGAATTTTATTAGTCAATTCAGTTGTAGGTATTTTGTTAAAAAGGGTATCTAAAGTATTTTCTGAAATAAATTATCTATTTTCGGTGTAGGCATTCTCAATTTAAAATAGTCTTTAGCTCTGTGCTTGCAACGTTACATATTTAAAACGTTTTTTTTCCCTTCACTCACCGATATGCACACAAAAGCACAGTTCACGGCTGGAAGGGCATAGTCGTTTTCCTACGTAACTCCGGCGAATGCAAACCCTTACGTGTCACCCGGTGCCGGTCCACAACTTCCGGTCTGAGGCAAACGGAGGGAGCTCCAGCAAAGGCAGCAGATGGGAGCGTAATGGCGCAGGGATTGTCGCCAAAAACTGCTTACAGGCGAATGAGACCGCTGAACGGAAGGACGAGCAGAGAACTGGACGAGCGGACGGGCGGACAGCGGCGGCGGCGACGGCTGGAGACACCCGGCGTAAATTCTGCTGCAATTAGCCGGAATTTAATTTGGCTTGTTCCTCCCTCGACCTTGTAAAAAGCGACCTGCGGGGCAGTGCATCGTCGGAGGGAAGCCATTCCCAGGCAGACACGAGCGGCGATGCGAAAGGGAGAGAGGCCGAGGAGGAAAAAAAAAGTCGAGAGGAATATCAGCCGAGGAAAAAAATAAGGCGTAAAGAAGAACTGATGAGGGCTGTGAATGCGGGATGAGGGAATGAAACTTTTATTCTGATGGAACGCTTGCTGAAAATACGAAACCGTGTCCCCTCTTTTGGATCCGCAGGCAGTCACATTCAACGTTCCCGCAGAAATCGTATCTGTCAGCGGTGGCTTTGGCCATTGGCAACTATTCGAGGAGAAAAAGAAGTTAAAATAAAGGGGAAAACGCGATTTTTTCTCACAGCCGGCTTCCCAGTTCGAAGTAATTATCTAACTGCAATTAGGAAAATTGAAACTTGCGAAATAACTTTTTTATTATATGATTTTAATGCCATTTCGTTATAAAGGAATATAAATGCGGAAATATATTTTTCGAAGTGAGACATTCGATGAAATGTCGCGACGTAAAATTCGACTGCGGGCTGGCGCAAAAGACTTCTCTCGTTTGGGAGAAAGTTCTTTAAACTCTCTGCTGTAATTAAGAGAAGTTCGTCATCAAAGTTGGTTACTGTTAGAATAAAGTTGTGACGTATTGATTTAGTTTCAACATGATTGTACTCCTGATATTAATGACTGTTTACATAATGATCTTGTTAAAACAATACCAAAATTATGTTCAACTCAAAGGACATTAATTAGAGAACACAACGTGGTTTTGATACCACCACATGTATTCATGATACATACTTATGTATACGATATGTTACAAAAGCATGAGTAAGCGTGTAATATTTCAAATGAACCAATGGGTGAGTATTGGGAGAAAAATAATGACTATTCAAATAATTGAATATTTCTCCTGAAGTTATACCAATAAAAATATACTTGTTGTTTTGGAGTTTTAAAATGTTTTTGTCCTTTCTTCTGAATGTTTTCGGGCTATGAAAGTAAAAGAAAATATTTTCATGTTCTGTCCTCTAGAGCAAACTTTAAGACTTTTCCTTTTATGTTAAACCCAAACAACACAACAATACTGTTTTGATTTTATGGAGAGAGAAAAGGACATTCTGTCGACACGTGCCTGAAGGCCTTTAAACATTGAATCCTGATAAGAAAGTGTGAAAATAAAATTAATAAAACATTCATAACAATAAGAATAATTGTAATAAGAATAATGATAATGATGATGGTGATGGATAATGACAATTATTATATTAATGCAATATTGAGACAATTTATCGATTAGAAAGGATTTCTTTGTCTCCCAATGCGTCCCATGTCAAAACATTAATGTGTTTTGGATCAATGAAGATAATAATTAAAAAAATAGGCTGTGAAAATGAGATATACAAATTTCGAAGTAAAAAATAGTTGTGTGAAAAATATGAACAAATTTGTTGAATCAATGACAAAGTGAAGGGTTAACCAACACCATATTATGAGCCCAAAAGATTAACTAAGGTACTCGTAAGTGTTGTTTTCCACAAAATTACGAAAAATCAAATTGTTTGGTTTATATACTCACGAAAGGTCATAGCAATAACAGAGTAAGGTTTTCAAAATTGAAATAAACTTAGAGGAAGAAATCCGATCCAATAGGAAATTGAAAAAAATAGAAATAAAGCAACGGGCAGTGCAATGATCACTGATAAAATTCTCAAAAATATTTTAATGTTTCATGTTCCTCGTTTCTTCCGTTTGAAGTATCCTTTTATATCACGATATTCATTAAAAAAATTGTGGCACTGAGGTCATAGTATAACACTGTCTTCGTGCTTATCAATAAGATATTGGGAACAAGTATTCACAACATTGGGAACTAGGATTAAACTTATTTCGGACCTCGTCTTTTGTTGGAAACACTGTCTACTGAAAATGGATTAACCAGGAACACAACTCACTGTACACGAAAATAATACACAAAACTGCTCCAAACAAAACTGCAACACGAGTCTTTCCGTTACCAACTCTACAAGGTGTGACCGACCGGGATTTGACTTTTTACAGAAAGCCAGCGCTGTAGCTGGACATTATACCACGGCCGCCCTCCCAAGGGACACGAGTCCCGGCATGCCAACGCCGCCATCCCCTCTCAGCCTCCGACAGCCCCCTCCCGCCCTTCCGCCTTTCTGTTGAGGCAGCGTCCTCGCCGTCACCTCCGCCCTCGTCGCCAGCCGTTCGGGCGCGTCAATGCGAGATGCATGGCGCCGGTTAGCCCTCGACCCGGCCACTCCATCAATCCCCATCCATCAGCATCATTAATCACGGCGTCGCGCGGCGTCGTCAGCGTCGCGACGCCCCCGCCCCCCCCCGCCTCGGTGGCCCTGGCCGTGGCATTGTGCTCGCGCCCGCCGCATCCTAATGAGTTGATTAACATTCTTGCCTTTATAATTTGATTATCTGCTGTGACGCCGTGGGTGCCGGAGCGGTCGCCGCCCGGGGTTGGGCAAGCGACAGACGGAGGAAGCGGTGGAGGTTGTGGTGGAGACGGAGGGAATGGTGGGGGATGCGGAGAAAAGGCGGGGAAGGAGGTGGAGGGATAGAGGAAAAGTATTTTTTCTCTATGGTGAAAGGAAGACAAGATGACGGAAAGGCAGAGGAGAAAAAGGGAGAGGAAGAGGTAGAAGATGAGGAGAGGAGGAAGAAGTCAGGGAGGAAGCCAAGAAGGAGGTGGAAGAGGAGTAGGAGCAGAAGGTGGACGGGCAGATGCAGGAGGTGAAAGAGGAGATAGACGAGAAGGTGGAGCAGGAGGCGGCTGAAGAGGAGATGGAGCAGGCGGCAGAACAGGATGAGATTGAACAGAAAACGAGATGAGAGAGGGAGAGAGACAGACAGACAGAGAGAAACAGAGAGAGAGAGACACAGAGAGAGACAGAGAGAGACAGAGAGAGACAGAAAGAGACGAGAGAGACAGAGAGAGACAGAGAGACAGAGGGAGACAGAGAGAGAGACAGAGAGAATAACAGAAAGGGAAAGACAGGGACAGAGAAAGACATATACATATACAGACAGAGACAGAGAAAGAGAGAATAACAGAGAGAGAGACAGAGAAAGACAGGGAGACAGAGGGAGACAGAGAGAGACAGAGAAAGACAGGGAGACAGAGGGAGACAGAGAGAGACAGAGAAAGACAGAGAAAGACAGAGGGAGACAAAGATAGAGGGAGACAGAAGGACAGTGGGAGACAGAAAGACAGAGGGAGACGGGGAGAGACAGAGACAGAGAGAGTGACAGAGACAGAGAGAGACAGAGACAGAGGGAATGACAGAGACAGAGACAGAGAGAGAGAAAGAGACAGAGAGAGGAAGAGAAGGATGGAGCCGGGAAGAAGAGGTACAGATGGTGATAGAGGGCCTTCAGGAGAGGTCGGTAAAACCTGAAAGTTTCTGACCTTGTTGAAGGCAATGCAATCGCGTTTGACGTCTTAAGCGACCAGGGAATGTTGTAGCCTTTGGCACGCTGCAAAAGAGGCTATTGCGATCAAGTTCAATAAGACATGTGCGTGCCTTCACTCAGCAACAACATATGATGTCGTGACACAAATAAAGATTTCATATGAAACGTTGTTGGAATATATTTTCCCAAAATGAAGCAATAAATGGGTCTTTAACCAAAACGCCAATGAGTTGGAAATTTTGATATTTGGTGTTTACATTAACATTAGATATAAGGTAACCTTTTATTAATTTTTTAAGTTATTAATTTTATTTATGGACGAAGAATTACACATTCTCAAAATCATGATGTTTTTCAAATAACTATTCTATTTTTTTAGGAACTACACAAAAACATTAAGAAAAAAATAATATACAGATACTGATTTGAATACAATTTTAAAATACCGTTACAGTGGTGGAATATTATCTGACTGGGTCAGGTATTATCTTACTTGGTTCATGTTGCATATAGGTAGAAGTGATTGACTTGTACATCAAGAATCTGCATCAAGACGTTTCAGTTCTAATTGAGAGAGAAATAAACTGTTATTTGGATTTGAGAAACATTTCAGTTTATAACTTTAAAATACACTAGTAGTAAAAGACAGATTCTAGTTTCAAAAGGCAGTAAATTGTTATTAAACGTCGCTGGTAAAAATGGAATATTTCAGAAGTTAATTTCCCGAAAACGTAATAACTCGACCAAAAACCATAAAAACTGCACTTTTCTACTTCCAGATTTGAAGTAAAAGTATTTTTTTGTTCTTCACACTCTTTCAACTGCGGACTTTTTTTTATGAAGATCGTATCTAGAAAAACTATAAAAATCTTCATTATAAGAGATTATTCCATTTTCTTTTATAGGCCTAAGTTTACTGGCACAAGTGCTCCTTTTAAGTTATCTCAAACTGCATTATCCAATTAGGAAATATTCAATAATATGGGGCTGTAAATCTAGAATATTTTAAATTGTGATACACTTCTTCGAATTTGCCTCAACGTCAGAATCAAGTAATGTTCATTTCCGGAAATTCCGTTCCTAGTTGACGCCCATCATGCTGTTTCCTTTTCTGTTCTATGCAATATATCTGCCTAAATGAAAGTTCGAAAGTTCGCTCATTTACGTATTAAAGATTAATTTTCTACGAATTATTTACGGAGACACAAATTATATAAGTTTGAGAAATCCAATCCAATAAAACAAGTTCCTGGGAAATAAGCCTAATATTCTTTTATTTGAATATTTTTTAAGAAAAAATCCATCGTTAACTTTAGCGATCTATTAAATTCTTCTTATTCTTCCATTTCAGTTTTTGACTGACTATCGATGGCTGTCTTTTTGACATCGTGTTATATTATTTTTCCGGATTTTGGCAAACTTTTAATGCTTCAAATATTATATCAAATGATTTTCTTAAATTTAAAAGAGATTTAGAAGCTTTTCCAGCGCCAACCGTCAAGTAAAATTCGGAAACAAAAACTAAGATCATTAATACCTGGTGATTTAGGTCCCGGAGGAATACGAATTATGTTCCCCTCGTCAAAATCTACAAAATGAGACCTTTCTGAATCCTTTATTACATGGCGGTAATTCTAACACCCATGGGTTCCCGCATGCTGTAACAAGAATGGGGAGAGCTGTGCATGTTGAATGTTTCATGTTGAGTTGAATTGGCGATTTGATATCGTGTGACGTTTAATCGCACGTGGGACCAAGTCTCTCTCATAATATTCCAATTTTTATTCACGAACATTCACATCCTACTTGATTTTTATTGCTGAATATTGATACATAGTTCAGTTTATTTGACTAAACATATATATTTTTGACTTACTTTCTAATCTTATTAATCTAAAGAAGCAGGAATTCTACTTGGGGCTCTCAGACTAGATATCGATAGGAATTTCTATTAGAAATATGTGTCACGGGTACTTGTCTTTGTTTTCTTCGATTAGTTTGGTGAGTTTTTAGAAACTCTAAAATAAGGCACAACCTATTTTCAGAATGGTTTGATTGGTTTTTTCGTGTTTCAGGGCCCATCAACTGCTCATTAGTTACGTACTAATGTAATAGATGGATTTTTTCTACGGGAGGTGGCGGTGATCTGGTAATCTTCTCCACAGGGTGATGAGATCCGCCGTCGGCTTCCACGCCAGCTTGCAGAATTTTCCCTAATAGATATCTCCCATCCACCACTCTAACAAGCTCTAAGCCCACGAATGGTCTCCCGACATAAGTGGTAATGTAGTGAATGTAAACGTATGTGTAAGGGGTGAGGATAAGACAATGAAGAGGAAGAAAAGATCTTATGTAGACCGTGGCCCGTTTGCTAGGGCACCGCTCCAGCATTCCCATGGTATCGACTAGATAAACCACTGAAAGCTACCGAATCATGGCTAACATTTTTCTCTAAACAGCGGCTGACTTCGACCTTGCTATGTATGTAGTGTCGAAAATCCAGCTATCGTCGGGACTCGAATCGGTCAGAGGCACTGTCATCACTTGTTGCTCTAAGCCATTAAGCTGGTCGTAAAGGTGTGAATTTAAAATAAGTTATAATAGAAGATAGTGTTCACGTATATAATGTGTTGATAAATGTGTTCCAAAGGAAATTAGTTCTGAAGTTGTGTGTTGGTTATGTACCAAAACGCATTGACATTTGTTTTAATAATTGATTCTATAGGACTTGAAGTTTTTGTACGAAGCTGTTAGAGACATACTTCCAAAATGGACTGACTAGCATAACAGGTCTCAAGTAATCTTGAAACGTATTTCAACTTTACAACTTTCAACATACTTTGTAGAATTTACACTGGATTGGGTTGTTTATGCAAATTGTTGGTTTCTAATTGTATTAGATTTTTTGGTTTGATCATTTTTTGCATCTAAATGCATTCTTCTACTTCCTTTGATATTCAAATACAATCCTAAGTATTTGATGAGTTCCTACTGAATTTATATCTGAGTCCAAAGCTTTTCGAAGTTCGAAGTGTGAAATGTTTATCAAGATCCAGTTAGTTAAAGCGTATTTCACGAATACAGGAACGCCTTTACTTCGTCCTAAATGTCCATGATCTAAAATTTCTTGTTACCATCCTGCCCTCATTATGAGGGCACCAGCCTTACGGGGCCTCCCGTCAGCGACAAGAGTCTGTAGGCGCTTGCGCAGTGGGTGGGACGCACTAATTAGCTTTGAGACACGTGTCTGCGTAAGCCTTCTCTTGGCCCGACGCATAAGCTCATTTGGCCTTCTTTCAAGACGCTCCGTCAAAGACTTCTCCCAGTTAATGATTTAAAGTATCAACTTTTCTCTCTTTTAAGTTCTCGGGTTTAGGGTAATTTAATTGGCCTGTAATGATACTGCTCCTTTTTACAGAAACGGGATTTTCTGAGGATTTCTTCTTTGCGACAGGGTCACACTTCTTTTACTCGGAAAGAATTTGTTCAAAATTCCAAGGAAAAAATACGACATCCTTTGGGTTTTGGTTTTCTGGAATTTCCGGTTTGTGATGGAAGTTGTTGATTACCTCTGGACGTTTAGTTGCTCCTAGGTGTAGTTGGAGGCAGACATTCAAATATTTTTATTCTTCTATGCAAATCAAGAAAAGAGCATTATTGTAATATGAATTAATACATCTCGTGTTCTAATTTCATTCCTTCTTTAAGTATTAACGTAAAATTACCATTATGCGATACCAAAAATGGATAGTAAATATTTAGAGTAATTATTAACAATTCCAATGTAGACATTTTTAGGTTATTGTATTTTGTAAATAATCGGTTTGTTTGCGTTTACAAGATTTTTAAATTATTACAAATATATTCTTGCCTAAAATATTAATTAAATATACAAAGGTAAGAGTCTATTATTAATAAAATTCTGAAAAAATAGAATGTTATCATTTTTTAGGAAAAAAGAAGGAAAAGTATCTTCGAGGGAAGTTGCAATGTGTAATATTGAGATAAAGGTCAACTTTTATTTAGCATATTCTATACTGTTATAGCGAAACGTATTTTCTTTTATTAACTTTTCTTTTAACTAGAGATGATGTGAAGTTCTATGTGTTCATATGAATCATGAGAAACAATAGAAAAACGAGCGATATTAAATCAAACACGTAGAAAAGTTGTTTTTTTTAAAAAAAGATGATTTGAAATAATTATTTAAGTCTAGTATCAAAGAAAATGTGAATATTTCATAGAATAATTTTTGTTTATAGTAAGACGTTGGCTTAAGGCTGAAATTCACGAAACCTTTTTAATCTTTTAATTTTTTCAGTATGTGAATAACCCGCGGTCTTAGAGAGTTAAACAATTGAGACCACAGAACTGAACACGGTTTCTCATACTAGTTAATTTCTTTTTCTCTTGGCCATCTTTTGAAATACCAACGTCTGCCCTGGTACCTACCACTCCTCTCGGAGGGAGGGGGGGGCTGAAGTACTCCTTTCCGCACCACGAACATCAAATAGACCTATCTCGATCCTGTAGTGATCCGGCAGTGATTTCCCCCCCGCTGGATGGCAAGATCCGGTGTCGACCTACCGTCGGCTAGCAGGGTTTCCCCCTAACTCCAACTAGCGGGGCATCGCCCTAGCCGGGAGAAGCTCTAAGCTCCCGACCGGACTCCCATAATGCATGTGCGTGTTGCGTGTAGTGCATGTTAGTGAAAGTGTGTGTGTAAGGGGAGAAGATAGGACAAGGAAGAGGAAGGAATGATCGCGTGCGGCCCGTGGCCCACTTGTTAGGGTACTGCCCCGGCATTCGCCCGGTATTGGTCGGAGAAACCACGGAAAACTACCGATCAGAGCAGCCAGCAGCTATAATTCTCCTCCAGACAGCAACTGAATTCGACCTACCTAAATAGCTAGTGTCGAAAATCCTTCCGCCGTCAGGACTCAAACCTAGGACCTCTCGGTCAGAAGCACTGTAGTGACATCAGTTGATGCACTGAGCTACCGCTCCCGGTATGTTTGCTCGTAGTATTTCTTGTCCCCCCTATTATGTACATTAAAATGTTTTAATCGCATCTACTAACCGTCAACGTCATCAAAAGCGGTTGCATAACAATTATTTGTGGTCCCAAAAGAACTTTATCTCCAAAGCCATCCCGCTCATTGTGTCTCGACGTGGACTTCCTATCGTGAATCATGCCTCCGCGCGTGCAAGGTGGCAAGCTCTGCTCGCCGTCGCTGCGGGGGCTCGGCCCGAGGCGAGAGCCCAAGAAAGCGGCGCTGGGGTGCCGCAGGGCGGAGCGCGCGGGCCTACATTATGCACGAGGTAATTTCAATCCTCGGTGCGGAGCTGCAGCTCTCGCCCGCCCGCCAGCCGGCGCTGCTCTTCTTTTCTCCCCCCTCCACCCCTCTCCCACCCTGGCACCCCCTCCCTCGCTGCGCTGATGGTGCAGATCCCACTTGATAAGGCGCGCGGGGCCGCACGCGGCCGCCATTTAAAATGCACTGCGCCGAGCGGTGGCGGTCTCCGCTCCACGTGCAGCCGGGCGCCCACGCGGACACGTGGAAGAGGGACGGAATCATGGTTTGCGTGCCGCGTCATAGCCGGTGCTGCATGGCGCGACCAGTCAGCGCTCAGTTCCGCGTTTCCTTCCCCTGGCCGACAAAGAGCGACTTGGAGCAGCATTGTCGAACTTTCTAGAGAGACTCTGACAAGGAAGCCCTACAGTTCGAGTCCCGACTGTAGCGGATTGTTGATGCTAGGTAGACGGGTAGGTCGGATTCACCCGCAGTCTGAATGAGAATTTCAAGCGCCTCGTTGTTGTATTCGGAAGTTTTCCATGGTCTCTACGATCAATATCCAGCGAATACCGGAGCAGTATCCTCAAAAATGGGCCAAGGGCAGGGCGTGATCTATCCTTCCTCTTTATATTTCTATTCTCTCCCCTTCCGCAAACAAGTTTACACTTACATGCGAGAAAATATCACACTGCCGAGAGATCAGTCATGAGTTTATACTGCGGTTTTTCTGCACCTGGCATTTGATCAGCTGTTACGGCGCCTTCCAACCGGAATCTTAAACGTCACTACAGTGACGTCATAATGATGGTGCTCAGCCTTCCAATTGGATGGCACCCTGACAGCTGATTTACTCGTACTTCAAATGCAGCTCTGTGAAAACCGCAGTATAAGGCTTGTTCGCAGCTGGCCAATGCCCTGCTGAGGGACACGACTGGAGAGGGAAATTCCCCGCAAGGCGACGTACAGGTCGGAGCCGGATATCACCATACAGCGACTGAGCGAACACCGCTTCTCCTGGAATGAAACAATAACTACACTAACGGAAATTATTATCTTATCAGATGAAGTTGGAAGCCTCAATAAATTGTCTAATCAATCAATCAATAAATCATACATGTCAGACATGACCTGCCTGACTCTGCCTAATCGTTCCTTTACTGTCCACTTCTTCATTCCTCTCTCTTCTTCCCTGGACCTGTACAAAGCCCCGTTGCTTTCCAACCCCACTTCTCTCCGTCGCCAATCTCTGCCTTTCCATCGCCGCTGCATCCCGTGTTTTCCTGTCCCTTTCCATGCCCACTGCTCTCTGTCCCCTGTTTTTGTATTTAACACATTTATTAATTTTAGATGGATTACATCGTTCAATATATATATATATATATATATATATATATATATATATATATATATATATATATACACACCTCATAGATGTTTTTCATATTTATTCTAGTTAAAATTCTAAGCTAACTTAATCTATACATTGAAGAAGATACTCTAGGGGAGAACCTCAGGGTTATGAATCATGGTTGGCTAAAGTTTTCAGAAAGGTTTCAAACGGAAATATATTTTTTATTCGGGTGTGGGTTGGATTTTTCGGTGGTTTGTAATGAGCTGGTGCAGGTGTGTCTGTTAGGTTTTGGTAAAACAATCCGTCCCCTCCTCACTGTTTCACACCAACTCCTCCGCAACCCACCCCACTTCGTCCGTTCACTTTCTGTCCCCGTTCCACTCTTCTCCGCCGCGTCTTTTCCGTCCTCGCTCCACTCCTCTCCACCCCATCTCTTTCCGTCATCACTCCATTCCGCCCCTCTTTGTCCGTTCACTTTCTGTCGCCGTTCCACTCTTCTCCGCCGCGTCCTTTCCGTCCTCGCTCCACTCCTCTCCACCCCATCTCTTTCCGTCATCACTCCATTCCGCCCCTCTTCGTCCGTTCACTTTCTGTCGCCGTTCCACTCTTCTCCGCCGCGTCCTTTACGTCCTCGCTCCACTCCTCTCCACCCCATCTCTTTCCGTCATCACTCCATTCCGCCCCTCTTTGTCCGTTCACTTTCTGTCGCCGTTCCACTCTTCTCCGCCCGCCGTCATCTCCATTCCGCCCCTCTTCGTCCGTTCACTTTCTGTCGCCGTTCCTCTTCTCCGCGGCGTCCTTTCCGTCCTCCGCTCCACTCCTCTCCACCCCATCTCTTTCCGTCATCACTCCATTCCGCCCCTCTTCGTCCGTTCACTTTCTGTCGCCGTTCCACTCTTCTCCGCCGCGTCCTTTACGTCCTCGCTCCACTCCTCTCCACCCCATCTCTTTCCGTCATCACTCCATTCCGCCCCTCTTCGTCCGTTCACTTTCTGTCACCGTTCCACTCTTCTCCGCCGCGTCCTTTACGTCCTCGCTCCACTCCTCTCCACCCCATCTCTTTCCGTCATCACTCCATTCCGCCCCTCTTTGTCCGTTCACTTTCTGTCGCCGTTCCACTCTTCTCCGCCGCGTCCTTTCCGTCCTCGCTCCACTCCTCTCCACCCCATCTCTTTCCATCATCACTCCATTCCGCCCCTCTTCGTCCGTTCACTTTCTGTCACCGTTCCACTCTTCTCCGCCGCGTCCTTTACGTCCTCGCTCCACTCCTCTCCACCCATCTCTTTCCGTCATCACTCGTCCGCCCCTCTTTGTCCGTTCACTTTCTGTCACCGTTCCACTCTTCTCCGCCGCGTCCTTTACGTCCTCTCGCTCACTCCTCTCCACCCCATCTCTTTCCGTCATCACTCCATTCGCCCCTCTTCGTCCGTTCACTTTCTGTCACGTTCCACTCTTCTCCGCCGCGTCCTTTACGTCCTCGCTCCACTCCTCTCCACCCCATCTCTTTCCATCATCACTCCATTCCGCCCCTCTTCGTCCGTTCACTTTCTGTCGCCGTTCCACTCTTCTCCGCCGCGTCCTTTCCGTCCTCGCTCCACTCCTCTCCACCCCATCTCTTTCCGTCATCACTCCATTCCGCCCCTCTTTGTCCGTTCACTTTCTGTCGCCGTTCCACTCTTCTCCGCCGCGTCCTTTACGTCCTCGCTCCACTCCTCTCCACCCCATCTCTTTCCGTCATCACTCCATTCCGCCCCTCTTCGTCCGTTCACTTTCTGTCACCGTTCCACTCTTCTCCGCCGCGTCCTTTACGTCCTCGCTCCACTCCTCTCCACCCCATCTCTTTCCGTCATCACTCCATTCCGCCCCTCTTTGTCCGTTCACTTTCTGTCGCCGTTCCACTCTTCTCCGCCACGTCCTTTACGTCCTCGCTCCACTCCTCTCCACCCCATCTCTTTCCGTCATCACTCCATTCCGCCCCTCTTTGTCCGTTCACTTTCTGTCGCCGTTCCACTCTTCTCCGCCGCGCCCTTTCCGTCCTCGCTCCACTCCTCTCCACCCCATCTCTTTCCGTCATCACTCCATTCCGCCCTCTTCGTCGTTCACTTTCTGTCGCCGTTCCACTCTTCTCCGCCGCGTCCTTTACGTCCTCGCTCCACTCCTCTCCACCCCATCTCTTTCCATCATCACTCCATTCCGCCCCTCTTCGTCCGTTCACTTTCTGTCGCCGTTCCACTCTTCTCCGCCGCGTCCTTTCCGTCCTCGCTCCACTCCTCTCCACCCCATCTCTTTCCGTCATCACTCCATTCCGCCCCTCTTCGTCCGTTCACTTTCTGTCACCGTTCCACTCTTCTCCGCCGCGTCCTTTACGTCCTCGCTCCACTCCTCTCCACCCCATCTCTTTCCATCATCACTCCATTCCGCCCCGCTCTACCTAATCCCGTTGCAGTTGACGCGCCCGGAACCACGAAAAAATCAATCAATCAATCAATCAAACCAAACATTTCCAACTCGTTACGCGTCGCCAAAGCGGAATAACTTGCCGACGAATTAGTACTACAGGGTGGCGCAGAAAAACGGGAAAATTTGAAGATGTTAGCAGCCCTGTGGATGTACAATAAGTGAGGAGGTGACGGCAAACTGTCGGGTAGTAACGGACATTTAGTTGCAATGGAGCAGTGGAGTGGTGTGGAGCGTGCGGTCTCCGTGAGAGCGTGTTACCGACATGGTGACAGTGTGACCGCTGCCCAAAGAGTGTTTCGGCGCCACTATGGAACTTACGTATACTGATGGGTACTTACGTATACTGATACCAGAACAATTTTTGTCTTGTCTGTTCTGAATCTTTTGTTATGTGAAATACAAAATTAGATTGTATGCATCAACATTGCAAATTTGTGAAAAAAAGTGTTACGTTCAATTTAAAATGTCTCGTTATAGTGAAATTAATGTTCCTGCAGAACACAAAAGTTAGGAATTAATCCAATACTTCAAACAGTGAAAATGGATCAAATGAGGGAAAATGTCTCTGATTGATCATAAAGAAATTTACTCTCAACGTGAAGTGTTAAGAGAAGCGTTGCAAGAGAGTACTATGGCAGTCTGTCCCCAACGAGCAAGTTGTCACCGGATAACAAAGTTTCGCGACTCAGAAAAAGGAAACACAGATGCATGTAACGTACAATTGCAGTTAACTTCACATATTGAATAATTCGAACACTTCAGCTTCCCTTTCAGTTTGAATTGCAAAGTCGTCGTTTCTCCTCTTGATATCAATCAGTGTTTGAGAAACGTCCTATCATAATAATAATAATAATAATAATAATAATAATAATAATAATAATAATAATAATGTCTTTATTTCTGGCGAGGCTCAGGCCGTAAGGCCTGCTCTTCCGCCTAACCAGTTAAATATTTACATTTACATAATTACAATTGAGGCGTTCGGGTGGAAATAGTGATAACTGACATTTTACGTTACTTACAAAATTGCAATGATCGTAGTAGCTTATGGTGATGTGCTACGCATAACTAATGAAACAAGGTGTGAATGTATTTTCATAGTCAATTTTCATGATTCTAAAGCTAACATGATATTATAAAAAAAAATAAAAAAAATAAAAAAAAAATTCCATGATCCTATATACAAGAGGGGCGTGGTAAATCTATAATATTACATTCGAAAAATGCCAGAAATTCTCCTATATCCCGAATGCCTCAACTGTGAACAGATTTAAAGAAGGAGGGCAGATTTTACATTTATTTCACACTTATTACATTTATTTCATTTATCACACCCACTTGGCCCATTTCCTCACCACTGAAGTGCATACCAGTTCCTCAAATCACTCTCCTCCACCCCGGAGAGCGACGACCTTATCAAGGGTGGTCGTGTGGTTGATTGCGGTGGCGGCGGAGGCGGAGACGCGGGTCCCACGCGCCATCTCGAAAGTGAACTCCGCATTTCGCTTAACCAGAGTCATAAACAATGCAGGTGCAGCACCGTTCGCCTCGATCGGGTGGGTGGTTCGGAAGGGCTCGCCCCGGGCCTGAGTGCAGCCGCGACCAGGTGCGGCTGGGAGTTGATGGAAGGTGGCGTAAAAGGGGACAGGTCTGTGGGAGGAGAAAAAAGAAAGAGGTGAAAGAAGGGAGGAATATAAGCTGCACGAGACGGATGCTGAAGGAATGAAGAGTGAGGGGAGAGGCACAAAGAGAAAAAAGTGTGTGTGTGTGTGTGTGTGTGTGTGTGTGTGTGTGTGTGAGAGAGAGAGAGAGAGAGAGAGAGAGAGAGAGGCATAGAAGGACTATAAAATGAATAACTATTCATTGTTCACTGTTAAATACTTACGTGTAAAATTTTTATCAATATTTAAAATATCTTGAAATTTAAAAGAAAAAATAATATATTAAAAAATATTTAAACCATGTTTAAGAAAAATTTGAAAATTCGGTATCACCATTACATAAAGTTACCTCAATCCCTTAAGGATCATGATAAGCAGTAGGGACTCTGTTGTTAAACCCGTTCTACTAGATCATTTTTTTTGGACAAATTCAGTGACCGCTATAGGGCCTTGAATTTTCCGGGGCAAATACACGCAACGACAAACAGACTGGTGGCAGACAGACCGACAGACATCCTGGCGGACGGACGGAATGACGCACAGAGAGACTGACGTATTGATGAACGGACTGACGTGCAGATAGACTCTCCTACGGACCAATGGACAGGTAATCGGACGATCGCGTGGAGTGACAGAAGAACGGACACAAGGAGGGACTTAAGAACGGAGAGGCGGACGGACGGACGGACGGACGAACAAACAAACAAACAAACAAACAAACAAACAAACAAACAAGCAAACAAACAAACAAACAAACGGTTAAAAAACAGACGAACAAACGTACGAAAGGACGAATGGCCGGACGGAAGTCAATCAGAGAAACGAACATTCAACCAGACAATCTGTCAGAAAAACGGACAAGAAACGGATAGTCAAACGGAATCACAAACTGCCAACAAGTAAACAGATGGCCAAAAGACCAGTCAGACAGGAGCACTGATATTTGGGCACGCTCAGCAAAATGCTTAAAAACGTGTTCAGTATCCGAGAGGTCCAGCAGGCGAGTATTTGCGACCTAATTTCGAGATGCATCTTTTCGTTGAAATTATCTTTCTGTATGAAGGGCATGGCGCAATTTATCATTCTCATTGAAGTGGAGCAATCGAACAAGGTGTCTGCAGGAGGGCGGTTGTGACTCGCGAATCAAAGGTGGAATCAGGCTTGCAAGTCGTGATGGGTCGGAGTCATCGTCATCAGACGCCCACGCCCTTTCACTCGCGCCTCAGTGCCAGAGCGGCCCAACAATGGCTGGCGACGGGGCGCCGTGCAAAGCAGGCAGGCGCGGACGGCGAGGCACGATTGTGGGTGGGTGTGGGCGCGGCGCGGACGCTTCTAATATTGGGCGGGTTTAGAGTGGGTGGAGAACGTTCGATGGTGGCGGGCGGATGTTTGCGTGAGTGGGTTGGTTGCGGAGTTGGGAGGCAGTTGGGCGGACGGATGGACAGACCGGTGGGTGAGCGGACGGGCGGACGGGCGGACGGGCGGACGGGCGGACGGGCGGACGGGCGGACGGGCGGACGGGCGGACGGGCGGACGGCGGACGGGCGGACGGGCGGACGGGCGGACGGGCGGACGGGCGGACGGGCGGACGGGCGGACGGGCGGACGGGCGGACGGGCGGGGCGGACGGGCGGACGGGCGGACGGGCGGACGGGCGGACGGGCGGACGGGCGGACGGGCGGACGGGCGGACGGGCGGACGGGCGGACGGGCGGACGGGCGGACGGGCGGACGGGCGGACGGGCGGACGGGCGGACGGGCGGTGAGCGGACGGGCGGACGGGCGGACGGGCGGACGGGCGGACGGGCGGACGGGCGGACGGGCGGACGGGCGGACGGGCGGACGGGCGGACGGGCGGACGGGCGGACGGGCGGACAGGCGGACGGGCGGACGGGCGGACGGGCGGACGGGCGGACGGGCGGACGGGCGGACGGGCGGACGGGCGGACGGGCGGACGGGCGGACGGGCGACGGCGGACGGGCGGACGGGCGGACGGGCGGACGGGCGGACGGGCGGACGGGCGGACGGGCGGACGGGCGGACGGGCGGACGGGCGGACGGGCGGACGGGCGGACGGGCGGACGGGCGGACGGGCGGACGGGCGGACGGGCGGACGGGCGGGTGGGCGAGATTTCGGGATGGCGTAGTGGCTTTGACGGACAGATGTGTGGAGGGTGGGCGAGTGGGCGGGGCCCTCCACGGATGACCGCCTCGTTCCCGGACGCAGCCCGTTTGCCGCGGCGCGGCGCGCGCTCCGCGAACGGCCAGCGGATCAGTCCTCGCTGCGCTGGACAGGCGCGGACCGCAGCCCTGCGCGGGAAGCTGCCAGCGGAGGCAGACGCCCCAACAGAATGCGAATCAAACTCCGATCGTCAGCCAGATTGGGTGGACTACGTTTGTCTAACCAGCGGCACAATCACATGGCCTACAAATTAAAATGATAAAATAAAAAGAAGACGTGTCAGGACAGGTGCAGGTATGAAGACACAGAGGGGAAGAGAAAAAAGGGAGAGAGAAGGAAGAAAGGGAGATAACGCAGGGATATGAATAGCCAGAGATAAAAGGAGTATGCGAGAATGAAGAAAAGACGAGGAGGAATAAGAGGAAACAGGGAGGAAATAAAAAAGAAACAGAAAGAGGTAGTGAAAGAACGAGAGGTAGGGACAAAGCGTGGGAGCCCAAGTCAATCCTAGAAATAATCAATTTGTATCTCACTAAATATTATTTTCAGAATTCATATAATGTAGGTTACAAAATATATATCCGTGTGACATTATTACTGTGATCGAGATCAGAACTTCCTTCGATCCCAGAGACAGCGCTGTCATCCCTTCCGCGGTTCAGTCTCCAATTCAATTCCATCACATCCCACCCCGCCCACTTTCGCTATTCACCCCGCCTTGGCCCCGTAGCCGTACTATCGCCAGCACCCTATCCAGCCGGGCCTACCCCAGCACCCTCCCTACCCCGCCATCACCAGCGTCCCTTTCGAACCCGCCTGCCCCTCTACCCTCACACCCGTCCTCCGCCGGCAGCTGGGCGGTAGTCGGAGGTTTACTGCCGGCGGCGGGTGCCCGCGCGACTCCTTCCAAGATTATCGCCGGCGCCCCCGCCCCGCCCCGCCCCCGCTGCACCCCCGCCGCCGCCGAGTGGCTAATCGCATCAGGCGCCGCTAATAGATTCCGGCCCAGCCAATTAGCCGCCCCTCCCCGGACTCCTCCGGGAGCCATCGCGCTGACCCTCCGCTGCCACGCCCACCCGCGCCGAGTCACGTGAGCGGCTGCAGGCGCCCGCCCACGGTGGAGGCCCGGAGCTCGTGTCGATATCGCAGCATCTTGGAACTCTGCCTTCTCATCCCCCCATGGATCTCTTGCCTCTCCCCTGCTTTCCACTAGAGTCCTTCTCGGGCCCATTCATATCGCAATCCTTTAGTTCTCTCTTGGGTTATTCATTTATTTATGATTAACACCGCGCTTTCATCTATGTCACAGTTCCTTCATGAACTGCCACCAGTACAACAGATTCTTAGTACATTCTGATGCCTTCATCATAACAAGAAGTTAGTTAACTTCATAGATAATAGATCTTCCATAGATAACATTAAAATCGCAGTAACAAAAAAGTTAGTAAAGAAAATAATCATTTTCAGAAACTACCTCCTTACCATTCCTGATCCCGTGTTAAATAATTGAAAGCACTAAAGCACTGGCTCTCCTTCTTCTCCTTCTTCTTCTTCTTCTCCTCTTCCTCCTCTTCTCCTCCTTCTTCTTCACCGATAACGTCTGATAGGTTTATCGATATCACATTTTCGGACACTTGACTTCTCGTCTAGATCTCCCCAGTCCTGCTCCTGATGCCCACCAACTCTTTCTCGTACCTGTGGCTCTGGCGATCTCTTAACAATGTCTGGTTCTTATTTTTTCGAGATTATCCCTACACTCTCACCTATATATTTGTTCATAATTTGTAAGTGTTCAAGTTAAGGGCTTCTTCCTGGGCCGCTTTTTTGTTCGGGTTTCTTAAATAATCCAGTTTGCTTGTCTCAGGATGAAACTCCTGAAGACGAATATAGGAAGTTCTGCAAATATATCAGAATACCAGCGTTGTGCCTTATCATTGTAAAATATTTGTGCACACTTTCGTTCAAGCATTTGGAACCTTTTGACCTGACGAAATTATATTTTCATATTTCTCTCGGATATGTGATGTTTATCAGAAATATCAAGTTAGCCGTGTTTCTAATTATAAAAAGCAGGATAGGAATAAGGCAAATTTATGCAAATTCACATAAATTGATGGTCGTGGATTCAAACGACCTTTCAAATTCTCATTTTTTCATTCGTCGTAAGCCATATTAGCCTCCTTTCAATACTTCTCTCGAAATATTGTTCCAAACATTCACAATAATATTGTGATATTTTTGCCATTAAGTGATCATGGAAGTATCTTTCACAATTGATATAGAGGTCATTGACACTCTCAATCTCACAGAATTCGCTAATGCTTGAAAATTAACATCTTGTTTAAAACGAGACTTCGAAATTAATAACTAAATTTGTATATCATTGTCCAATCATTGAGGGTATATGTTGTGAATATAGACAGTTTTTTATAAACTAAAAAATATAGGTTGTTTTCATTTTAATAATCATTTTAATCAGTTGTATTTTCATGCGTGGCGTTATTCCATATTCTAGTGGTAAACTAAACTTCATCAAAGAAAGTCGTATACAAGAGCCTTCATCATAACAAGAAGTTAGTAAACTTCATAGATAACAGATCTTCCACAGATAACATTAAAATCACGGTAACAAAAGAGTTTGTAAAGAAAATAATCGTCATTTTCAGAGACTACCCCCTGACTATTCCCGACCCCCCGTGTTGAAGAATGAGATTGAAAGCACTAAACACACGGAATCCGATAACTTTAAACCGCAAGCACTACAAAGCAGATTTTTCAATAATCAAAATGAGAATATTATTTTCATAAGCAGATTTGTGGTCTACGTCGAAAATGCAATATTTAGATATCTCTGAGTGACTCACATTTCTTTAATGTAGATGAAAATATTTTTTATTGAATCCGATTAGAACGGAAGATATCCCCAGCTTTCCTGCCGTCGTATTTATCGGAGCGTTACCCATACATATTTTAGCTTTCATGTTGCGAATGTTTCAGTCGCTTTAAGTCCCGCAACATGCGATTTTTCTCGTTGCGTGCACTTGACTGTTAAATTCCATCGGAAATGGATGTATTTAGAGGACTGACTGAATAAAATGAAGGTTCGGTAATGTACAGATATATTGAACAAATAACGATCATTAAAGTTTTATCAAATAAAAAACGAGTATTATGATTCAAAATGTTACGTCCGGTTGTTCTCTATGCATTGTACAAGACACTTCAATTTCACATGACACTTCTATAACTGACTCTAGCGGTATAAACCTTGTATGTTAATTTATATTTATAAACATATATATAAATATCCATCGGTGAAATGTGTCAATGCCATACGAGAAAATAATATAAAATTTCTATCCGAATAAAATGGTGAAAACTGCTTTCAAGCGAAATGAAATAATATCTATGATACGGCTCCATTTGTTCTACTACGTCTTATCTCCCTTATCCTACCAATTCCGAACAAGCAAGAAAGATGAGTTATTTATTTAAATATTCCTTATTCTTCACATTTTCTCCATCATCAGTTTCTGGTCAATTCTGATTTCGAATTTGAATCGAAAAAAATATTTAAGAAAAACTTTCTAAGGTGGTTGCATCTATGATAAATGAACATCAATAGAAATTTAAGCTTTGAATACTGTTGATTTCAGATTTTCAGTTCTATCAATTCTACGAGTGTAATCGTTCCAGTGAATTTATCTTCAAAGGTGAAATAAAAATTGCAATTTATCTGTATTATTTTCACACAGTTCGAAAGTACGAGTTGGAAAACCACAAAATCGCGGAGATACATCACGTTTCTGTCTGCAACACCGACCCTAGCAGAGCGATCTTCAAAGAACTGTCAGAAACAGGGGAAAAGCCACATCAGAAGCAAACAACTTGCGCATTCCGTTTCTTTGAAAGTTTCTTTCCTCCGCCTAACTTCCTCGTACAGCTCAATCTTCCCAATAGTTTTTCACGAATCCTTTGCCGATTTAGAAATTAGAAGGAAATTTTATAAGAAGCAATTTCCCTTTGCAGGGAGAGTCTTCGTGACAGGCTGAGAAAAAAGAACGCGGGGGGAATACAGAGTGAATTAGCTCCGTTTTTAAAAGACAGTTCGGCAAGGGTGTGCTCAGAGCATCAGAAGGGGTTGCGATATCGACTACGAATTACTCCGATTCATATTGGCTGCGCGAGACCTTAATTATAAGTTGTCAGGCCGACGAAGAGGGTTTTTTGGGGGAAGAATGCAAATCTCACTGGGGAAACATCTCTGCCACCCTCGCTCTGTTCTCCTTGTAATTACTCGCACCCTGTAGATGCTTCGAAATACATGCTACTATTGCTGATACTGCTTCCTCGTTCTTTAAATGCACTGTCTTGATGTGTTGCAGATGAAGGGGAAATTAAAAGTTGAAGGGAAAATTTAAACAAGATGTATACATTTCTAATTTCTGTAATTTTGAATAAATAAGATGCTCCTTTGATTATGAATTATTAATTTAGAGACTATAATAGAAAGAAGTAAGCAAAAGTAAAGTACCGGGAGCGGTAGCTCAGTGCATCAACTGATGTCACTGCAGCGCCTCTGACCGGGAGGTCCTAGGTTCGAGTCCTGACGGCGGCAGGATTTTCGACACTAGCTTTTCAACTAGGTCGAATTCAGCCGCTGTCTGGAGGAGAATTCTAGCGGCCGGCTGCTCTGATCGGTAGTTTTCCGTGGTTTCTCCGATCAACACCAGGCGAATGCCGGAGCAGTACCCTATCAAACGGGCCACGGACCGCGCGCGATCTATCCTTCCCCTTCCTTGTCCTATCCTCTCCCCTTACACACACACACTTACACTAACATGCACTACGCTACCACATATTCCGGGAGACCGGTCGGGAGCTTATAGCCTGTCCTTGCTGGGGCGGTGCCCTGCTGGTGGGAGAGTCCTGGTTAGGGGGAAACCCCACTAGCCGACGGTAGGTCGGTGCCGGATCTCGCCATCCAGCGGGGGAAGATCACCGCCATCTCCCGAGAAAAAATCATGCACTACACTAACGGGACTAATGACCTGAGTAGTTGACGCGCCCGGAAACATGAATCAATCAATCAAAAGTAAAGTAAGTTTAATAAATATTTTTATAATATCAGTTTTCACGGACAGACCACAATGCGTTGCGTGTGGAGGATAAGTTATTGTAATACCTTATAAACATCTTACAGGTCTTCATTACAGGTCTTCATTCTTCAGGTCTTAAGACACTACACTATTAACGTGGCGTTCATTGCGAAGATATGAATACATGAATACGAAGACATGAATTTCGTTCACAGTATCTCAGCTGACGTCCCAGCGATCAAAATAATGTTGTCTACGCTCCACCAGCCCAAGTTTGATCACGCTTTTCTGCAAACTATTCTAGATACTTCAATTACACTGGAGCGAGAAGTACATAATAGGAAACAACTCCTTAAGTGGCATCGCCATTTTCATATATGATAGAAATGTACCATTACATGAAACTCATTACTTGTTAAGGATGTTCTAAACAATTATACAACAATTATAAATATTATTCATTGTAAACATTCGACATTTGAAGATTCACTATTATCAAGATTTGGCAATATAAAGATTCATTTGATTGATGGTGTTTCCGGTCGCCTCAACTGCTAAAGTCATTAGTCTGGTATAAGTAGTGCATGTTTTTTTATCGAGGGAGGAGGCGATGATCTTCCTCCTCTGTATGGTGAGATTCGGCGCTGACTTATAGTTCGGCTTGCGGGGGTTTCCCCAACCAGGTATCTCCTAACAGCGGGACACCATCCCAGGCGGGACTAGCTCTAAGCTTTCGATTGGCCTCCCGACATGAGCGATGGTGTAGTGGATGTAAGTACGTGTTTATGGGGTAAGGATAGGACTACGAAGAGGAAGGAAAGATCGCGTGCAGCTCGTGGCCCGTTTGTTAGCGTATTATTCGAACATTCGCCTAGTGTTGGTCGTAAAAATAACGAAAATCTACCGATCAGAGCAGCCGGCCGCTAGAATTCTCCTTCAGACAGCGGCTGAACTCGACCTAGCTGTGTAGCTAGGGGGACCGTCGGGACATGAACCAAGAATCTCCCGGTCAGATACACTACAGTGACATCAGTTGATTCCCTGCGCCAGTTTCTTCATTTGAAATTCCACCATTAATTATCTATCAGAACCCTCACTTCACTCCTCGTCACCATCACCGACAATCAGCCATGACGCGGCCTATAGAGTGTTGGACACGGCAGGCAGTCCAGCCCTTGCAATATCCAATTGGGACGGTGGGGCTCCCTTTGGCAACTGGGCGGAGCCACTGGTTTCCTCCGGGACTCTCCGGTTTCCGGCGCGGAGGCGGCATCGCGTCGCACCGCGCTCCGGCTCCGGGTAATTCGCCCTCCCCGGAAACGAGCGAGGTGTGCAAGCCGCGCCCGCGTTATTGGATTGCTTGTTTACGCGCGGGTATCGGAATATGACTTCGTTACCCGATTGGATTAGGCGTTCAATCGCAGCTTTGGTCGCCCTGTGGGGAGGCGGCGACTGAAGCGGGGGGTGGGAGGGGAAAGTCGCAGGGGAGAAACCGGGCCGGCGGAAGTCACGTGTCTGCGAGAGTGTGAAGCACACGGGGAGAGCAACTGATCACGTACTGATAGTCCGGTAGAAAGATGATAAATGGAGCAATTGTTCTCACCTGTTGTGATGAGTCACATCATGTGCAGGGTTAGAAATATCCGTTTAGTTCCTCGTACGTGTAGGTTCTTCTAAATAATTACCAAGCAAATGTAGTTTTATTGACTTCAGCGAATTTTTGTTAAAATATGTTTTGTTTCAATCAAGTTTTTTGTTTTTATCTCAAGGATATGCCGAATAGCTGTTTATTATAAACCATAAATCGCGACTAATTGGAAGAAACCTAAGGAAATATTGACCCTTTTAACATTTCGTGTAACTTTCAGCTACAAATTAGGGAATGGGATGTCACGTGTGGATTGTTTATAAATGTCGTTCTTGCGTTTTGTTTACATCGTTTTCTACTGCCACTCACATAATATTATTCATATAATGTTAAGTTTCTTGTGCTACTAATATATTTGGAAGTACAAATGATTCACTAGATTTGCGAATAATAGTACTGTAGGGCACTTTTTTCCTCGCCCTAAAATGATGTTTCACCAACCCCTTTCCTGGTTCTTCGCGCGCTGGGATTCACATCCTACGCGCAGTAGATGGATTTCTTGCATAAAGGATGTAATATTAACATTAACAAAACAATTTAAGTAAAAAATAGTTATTGAAACCACAGTTAAATGCATGAACAAGACAAGGATGAATTAAACATGCCAGCGCTCGTTATGTGTTGAAGAAACTGATTGAGAAAGGGGGGTAAATATGACAATTTATACACGATGGAATTAATTTTGTGAAATGAGAATAATGTAATGGAAACATTACATAAGCGGTAAACTGACACTTTGATATTTTCACTATACAACTTTCGTTCACTTTCAATTAATATTTTACCACTTCCATGTGTTAACATTTTAGTGCACTTAATTTCTCTGGAAATCCCATTGTCTTTCTCGTATATGCAGAAAGGTTATGTAATGATACAAACACATATTGTCTATATTTTGACAGAAGTACACTTGCATACCAATATTGCATATTCAACAATACTAATCAGAATTATAGAGCACTATCGATAGAAGTATCGATAAAACAATTATATTTCCTTAAATTTTCATTATATTTCCTTGCAAATGCTGTATAGTTTACATGTTACTTCAAATATTTCGTTTTTATTTATATATTATGCTTCAAACAAGATAATTAAATAAAAAAATTAGAAGTTTTACTCAGTTAAATATTTAATCATTAACATTTTGGGAAATTTTTCTGGTTGCTAAATAAACACCTTTAAAGACTTACTCACACTCTATTGATACGTAACAACTCGAACAATAGGGCTAGCGTACGACTATTACATATCGCTAAGGGAGAAAGTTAGGAATCACATCTGGCTCACTTCGTAATTTAATAACATTAACATATTCAAAGGTTCAACAGTTAGAATGTTTAACGTGAAGGAAAGAGTAGTTTTGAGAATTTATTTTTTGTAAATATTGTCTTTAATATGGCTTTTGGATTTAGCATTGTATCGCTGTTTTGATAACATTGTATCGCTGTTAGAGGATGGAATGGGTGCGGTTCTGGTGGAGGGAAGGGGTGCATGGGAGAAGCTGCAGCAGTGGCAGGCCTGCAGTGGAGTGAATGGGGAGAGTACATGGGGCAGCAAGAGTGACGAACTGGTGATGATGATGAATAGAATGTTGGTGATGTTCACATTATATAAAATGTGTATTATAAATATAAAAATGTAGCCAATTCTTCGTACGAAAAGAAACGTTTACTTCTAAAAAGATAAAATTCAATTAAAATTAAATAGTATGACTTGCGAATAAATAGTGGATCAATTTACTATGTCACTCAACCAAATTTTGTTTTAGACACACGACTGTCACTGTTAAATCAAGTTCTTGAATAATGAAAGAATAAATTATGGAAACGTTTTTATTTTACTGATGATTGAGTTAGCTCATTACGGAAATACCTTGTATTATATTTTCCTAATAATTGGTGATCAAAGTAACTTATCAATTTTTCGGCGTTTTAGAGATAGTTAATTAATCATTTACATATTTCGTATATCCGTATACTGAGGCGTGGATGCCAAATTTGAAATGAGAGAGAAAAATTAAGACAGGTATAAGAATAATTTAAAACTTATGCGTTTAATTCGTCAATGTAAAATTTCTATGAAGCTTCTCCAAAACCGGGTTTGCACGGCGACAGTGCGCAACTTATAGAACACTATATGAAAGGGGGGGCCTACAGGCATAAGCGTAAAATGTGAAACACATACCGGGAGGTGAAGGACTTGTTCAATTGTTCCCTGGATGCAACTGGAACAGAAAGTAGCACTTATGCTCTAGCAAATAGATATTTACAGAATGCACAAAAACTGTACTAATTACAAATAAAAATAAATACGTTCAAAATTTATTTATAATCAGCTTCCATGTGTATATGAATTCTGTCAATAAGTTAGCAAGTAGAACCGCAAATTAAATGATGTGATGTGCTCAATCTTATCCTGCAATAATCCGGATTTTCTATCGTATATAACATCGTATTGTCAACTTCAGTATTTCTCTCTGAAGTATTTTGCCGTAATAAGAATGACGGAGGCCAGAGAAAGAGAGAGACTTTAGGCCTGTCACTGCAGGGTCTCTGACCGGGAGGTCCTAGGTTCGAGTACTGAGGGCGGCACGATTTTCGACACTAGCTTTTCAGCTAGGACGAATTTAGTTGCTGTCTGGAGGAGAATTCTAGCGGTCGGCTGCTCTAATGGGTAGTTTTCCGTGGTTTCTCCGATCAACACCAGGCGAATGCCGGAGCAGTACCCTAACAAACGGGCCACGGACAACCCGCGATCTTTCCTTCCTCTTCCTATCCTCTCCCCTTATACACATTTACACTGACATGCACTACACTACCACATATTCCGGGAGACCGGTCGAGAGCTTACAGCTTGTCCCGGCTGGGGCGATGCCCCGCTGGTGGGAGAATCCTGGTTGGGGGAAACCCCACTAGCCGACGGTAGGTCGGCGCCGGATCTCGCCATCCACAGGGGGAAGATCCCCGCCATCACCCGAGAAAAAACATACAATACACTTACGGGAATAATGACCAAAGCTGTTTACGCACCCGGAAACACGAATAAATCAATCAATCAATTTAGTCCTGTCACAATGATTTGTGTCATCAATCCCTCGGTGAGACCCAGTCCGGAAATGAATACATTACGGAGCGTTTTGCAAATACCTCTGACACAAGGGCAGTTGCCAGAAGCATGAAAACCTTCGACTGATCTCGTCAGCCATTGCTTATAATTTATGCAAACGTCATTCCCACACTCTAGTTAAATCTTGTTTGGAACCTGTCGTTTCACTGAACAAGTATTCCGAACCGAATGGAACCCATCCCCAATATGTTGATGGCACCCCTGCGGAAAATTGTAATTGCTTTACAACCTCCGACAAGACAATTATTTTTTTAAAATCAAATAATAGTACATCACCCTAATACTTATTGGTAGTCATATTGCTATCATAATTTTTTGCGAAATTCATTTGTTTGTTCCGAATTACTGGGTGCGGCTTTAGTGTTTTTGTTTTTTGCGTTCCGCCTATAATTGCAGAGCAATTTCAATTATCGGTTGTTCTTTAAGGCAATCAATGACTATCAATCATTTTAGAAATTATGTTATCTTTGTTTTATGGAGAAGCATTAAAAAATAGATTCCCTCACTTATTGTGAAGACGAAATTATGAAATTAGGATTTCTGTAAGAAAAATGGGAAGAAATTACAGAAATACTGTACACATAAGAAGTGAAAGGGTAAAAACTATTTTGGCAAAAATATGAAAAATGAAGAGGTGATGAATAAAATGGCGTAGTGGAGAATGAAGGATAATATACCAAAAAATGAAGACATAAGGAAATTGGTAAGACTTTCTTGCACCTATGGAATATGTATAGACGTTTTGGACTTAGTGATTCCGACTATGGAGATTGAAAACAAACCGAAGAAAAGAACTCAGTACAGTAACGTAAACCCTCATCATAATGTAATATCCACTCCATAACATTTAATTTGCCACAGGTAATAATATTCCATTTCTAATTTTATTTTTAATTCTAAAAATACAAGTATTTCTAGAAGCACTTTGCACTTTGTTCTTTCACACAGTAAATCTATCATATAAATAATCCTTCTTTAACACTAAATGTTTTGACCTATAGTAAAAGATGCTGTGATCATATATGGTTGGTGAGTGGCGCAGTTAAGCAGGACAAAAAGAGAGAAATAGAAACGATAGTACGAGAGAAATAGAAAAAAAAGATAGATTGATTGACGTTTCCAGAAACGTGAAGTGCTATGCTCATTAATCACGTTAGTGCAGATAATGGTTTATCTTGATGGGTAGAGAATATTTCATTCGAGCTAGATTGCGCGATCCGGTACCAATCTATACGCCGGGTTTCGGAGATTTCCCCCACAGAACTGAGCATCCGCCAAATCTGGACAAGCTTTGAGATCCTGTCTAATCTCCCGTCATTTGTGGTCATGCAGTGCATGTAACTATGTGTGTGTGTGTGTGTGTGTGCACAGGGGAAGAACAGAGAACAAAAATATGAAGGAAAGGTCGCGTTGCTCATCTGTCAGGGTACGGCTCCGTCACTAGTCTCAAACTGATCGGAGAAACCACAGAAAAGTACCAAATAGAGCAACTGGCCGCTAGATTTCTCCTCCAAAGAGCGTCTGAATTCAACCTAGCAAATTAGCTACAATCGAAAATCCCCCACTGTCGGACTCAAATCTGAGGAGCTCTTGATCAGTTGCACTGCAGAAATGCTGGCTCTGTACTTAACTCAGTCGGCATCGAAAAAGAGAGATCTACTAAGATAAATAGATATCTTCATTCATTCGTCATAGGTCAGAAATAGAAAGTAAAGAAAGAAAATAAACGAAAAAGAAATAAAGGAAAAAGGAGAGAAATGCAGAAGGAAGAGGGGAAAGAGAGAGTTGATGACAGGGGAAGTTGGAGAGAGGGGAAGTGGAGAGAGGGGAAGTTGGAAGAGAGAGGGAAGTTGGAGAGAGGGGAAGTTGGAGAGAGAGGGGAGAGGGGAAGTTGGAGAGAGGGGAAGTTGGGAGAGAGTTGGAGAGAGGGGGTGGAGAGAATGGAATGTAGAGAGAGGGAAATGTGGAGAGAGGGGAAAATGGAGAGAGGTAGTTGAGGGATGGCTGTCAATGCTGATTGTAAGCAAGACGGGGTTGCGTAGCTTTAATGTGCTACCCCCGCTTAGCATATGGAGCGAGCTCTTATACATTCCGTTGCTGCTCGTGCGGTTTCCGTTTCCATTTCACTCTTTCCCGCTCCCCGTTCTGCCCAACATCTCGCCTCGACTCACTGTCCGCCCGAAATTACCGATCCGCACCCCAAGTTCCATCTTTCCTTTCATCTCCATCGTTCTACACTCTTCATCACTCTTGACTCTCTCTTAATCCTACTCTTCCATTTTCATCTACCATGCCATCAAATCCTTAACACTATATTTCAAATATTCGCGGTTCTTCACCATTTTACAACAAACGTATCGATATCTAAATCCTACCATATTGTTCTTTTCGCCAATCTGACATTTCCATTGTACCAGTATCGTTGTCAATATCGTTCACCCAACAGCCCTTTTCGCACTATCCAAGTTTCTCATCATTAACGTCTTTCATCCAAGCTTCTCTTTCAAAAACGACTCTGCATCTTTAATGTCTGCACCTTTCACGACTCAGGAACATGCGTGTGTTTCTACAATTCGCACTATCCGCATCTGTACCATTCGGATTTTCCCTCCATGCAATATTATCTTTACGTATTATCACCATCCATTCTCATTCACCATTACTTACATATTTGAACTAATTACACTATATGGAGCATCTATTCACTTGCAGTATCCACATCTCTGCACCAACGACGACTCTGCACAATCCACGTCTATGCACTATTCAGAGATGTGCATAATCCACTTCTCAACTTCTGATCAATCTACAACACTCGTTCAGTCACTCCCTTGCATCATTTACGTTACTGGATCATAACTCTTCTTCTCTTCTACTCTATCTTGTCCCTCTTAACTTCCATCTATCCATATTCTTATACAACATCTTATCATTCTGTCGTTTCACTCGTTCCCCGCCCTTTGGCATCATCTCAGCGTCAGAACTTGCCGACCTTCCAGAGATCCACGTGGCATCAGATTTACTCTCTCTTTTCGCCACCTTTCTTCATTGTTCCATCTCCTCCCCCGCCACGTCGATCGGGTGTTCCCCAGGGTGGCAGCACGGAGCAAACCAGCTACGCTCCATTTAAATGTCTCGCCATTTCATCTTTTCTGCGTAGCCCCGCTGGCAACCTCCCCTCTACGCCCCCCCCCACCCCGGCCGCTGTCGCCTTCATTTCAATCGCCTCATCACCTGCAGGGTCTCTTCAAACGGCGTCTCGGGCGCCGAACTGCTTTTGACTCAATGATATCTCGTGGATGCCATTTTACTTTCCGACTATCTTTTACAGAATTGTGCCTACTATTTCCCCGTTTTTTGTTTAACGTTGCTTCACGTGTTTAAATATTCTTGATGCTACTTGCAAAATCTTGTAGACGGCTTACAATACGTCACTTCTTTCGTTAGTAAATGGTAGTGTTTTGATTTTACGTGATTGTTTTCCTTTACTTCTGTTCTCTTTTTGGCCTCCTTAAGTGAATAATATATATTTAATATTAATTAATAATTATTAATTTCTATATTAAATTTGTAAAGATTAATAAATACCAATTTTTAAACGATTAAAATTGACTTAAGTCATATGAGTGCCTAGATTGTTGTGCTTTTTCGTATTTATATGGATTAAATTGTTAGAGAAGTCCAAAGATTGAAATAAATCTCTCCACCGGAGAAGAACAAGTGAGTTCAAGAATGAAACTTTCAGAAGAGAATCTTATAGGGGAAACATGTAGAACGATATGTTTATTAACAACTTTTTCTCTCCTGAAAACACAAAGACGTTATTTTTTAATCATTTATTATTATACCCCACATTGTCATTTTTCTTACAGTAAGAGATCAGTGTACCACATTCACCTAGAAATGAGGAATATACGAATGTTAATATTAACGACACGAAAAATGAAAATGACGCTCTGGATAAAACATTGATTTGGAAGGAAGCTTACAGCGTACAAACTCGTACGAAGCACATAATCCCTTTATAGTAACCAGGATTAGAAAGACAATGCCCCTAGATACAAAACCATTCGCTTTGACCGCAACACTGCAACTCCTCGAAGACAATGAACCTCCGAGAAGAGGTTCCACCCACCCCTAGACCGCCAACATTCACTATTCACCATTCACCATTCCGCTTAACGTCTGCAGCGCCGCCGTTGCCTGCGGCAGTCCGCTTCTCTTTACGACGCAGCATTGTCCCTGCCTAATATCATCAGCGAAGAAGTGGTTGCGGTGGCGGTGAAGGCGTCCCCGCTCCTAACCCCGCTCTCCCCGCCTCATCTGTCCCCTCCCCGCTTCGCCCCTTCTAACCTCATGCCTCTCGCCGCCCCGCCCCACTCTTTCTCCCCCTCTCATTCTAGTTATGCCCCGTACCATCCACACCATTCGCTCTGCCACGCCTCCTACCCCGCTCTCCTCTCCGCACACCGGCGCTCCTTAACCTTCCCCGCCACACCCGACCTCTTCTTACCCCACAAATCGCGCCGCCCCGCCTCTCGCTTCCCTGTCTCTACCTAATCACACTTCCCCTCCCCCCACATTCTACCCCTGCCCCACCCCCTCCACACCATTCATTCATTCATGCATTCCACACCACTTACCGTGCCACAGCCCTCACCCCGCTCACCCCTCCGCACTCCGGCCCTCCTCAACCTTCCCCGCCTCACCCGGCCTCTTCTTACCCCACACCTCATGCCGCCACTCCTCTCGCTTCCCCTCTCTCCCTACCCACCTTTCCCCTCCCCCTAGCCCTACCTCTCCCCCTCCCCACCTCTCACTCTGCCACGCCCCCATCCCGCTCCCCCTCCACCCACCGGCTCTCCTCATTCTTTCCTCCCACATCCAACCTATTCCCACTCCCCGCCTCTACTGCCACTCCCCGCTCCTCCTCGCCCCACCCTTCCCTCCCACCGCATTCCAGCCCCACTCCGTCCCTTCCACTCCACTCGCTGCTCCCCGCGCTTCGCCCCCGACCACGCTCTCTTCGTCACACACCGGTCCGCCTCGCCCATCCCCGCCCCTCCTCACCCCTCGTTTCTCCCAGAGCTACCCTCCCCCTTACCACGCTTTCCAGCCCTACCCCCCCCCCCACCACCACTCACCGCGACTCGCCTCGCTCCGCGTGCCTTCCATTTCACCCGCGACAGGAAAGAATGCTTAGTATTCATTAAACAGTAATGATGCGTGGGACCGCTGCCCTGGCGGGGGGTGGGGGCGTGGGCGGAGGCGGAACAGATTTTGCGGGGAACCAGCCAAGCGGTGCGGAGTGGGGGAGCGATGGCAGGCTCGGCGCAGCGCGGGGAGTGGCGGGGTGCTGCGCGAAGAGAAGGTTGTGGTAATGGGACGAACAAAAGTGAAGCACCGAAGCACGTGGCGGGGCAGAGCGGAATTTGTTAGAGAGGAATTGCATGGAGAAAGAGGACAAGACAAGTGGAGATTGTGGAAGGCGAAAGGACAGACGAGGAATAACTCGGGAAATGGTAGAATGAGGAGAAATAAGGTGATGAGTAAAAATTGTGCAAGTGCTGAATTAAAGTGACGTCGAGTAGGGAGGAATTCAGGAGAGTAAAACGAAAGGAATTTAATAGGTCTGAGCGGAAAAGTGCTGAACGGAGTAAGGATATGGAAGAAGTTGACTAAACCACGTCGAACTATAAGAAGAGAAATTGAGAAATGTGGAACGGAACAAAATGTTTACGTGCAGAAAAAGAACCAAGAGTGGGAAAGTGCGAAACATGAAGCATGAAGGAGCAAGAAGAAGTAAAAGAAGAAGAAACGCTTGCGAAATGGAGAGATGACATGAGATGAGCAGGACATATCGGGGAGACATGCCATGAAATGGAATGAGATGAGTGAATGAAAGCGGACAGGAGTGTGTTGAAGTAAAGAAGATCAGCGAGGGGAAGCAAAACTCAATAAGGCGAGGCAGACTCCTGAATAAAATGAGGTGAGGGGGAATTTTAAAAGTTGGAGAGTTAACAGTATTGTGGAGAGTTAAAGGTGGGAAAGTATGTGAGAAGAGGGAACATGAGAAAGCGTAAGAGGGGAACATATCGAAGTTTGTAGGCAAGGAGAACACAAGTGGAAAATAGTAGATCGTAAGAGAGAGGAGTGAGAACGAACATGAAGTAGAAATAGGCACAGTAGGAAACTTTGAAATTGCATTTACCATAGAAGAAATTGGTGTTTTTGAGAAGGATCAAGAGGAATATGGGGTTTGGGGAGGGTTTAGTCCGGGAACATCCCAAATGCTACAAAGGAGAAAGAAGACGAACGTCGTGGTGAAGTAAAGAATGACAAGAAACACACGAGAGGAAAAGACAATGAGGAACTGAGAAGGTTGAAATGGTAAGCAAAAAGAAGGGAACGGGAAGAAGTAAAAAATATGTGGAAATTGTTTGGTCGGGAAAGACTGCAATCAAGGAGCAATGTGACGAACCAAGGTTGTCCGGGATAAGACAGGAAAGAAAAAGTACAGGAAGCTTAAAGAAAGAGGAGAAAATAGATGGTAGAGCGAAGGAGGACAGGGAACCAAAAGACAAATAGGAAAGATTTGAAGCTACTGAGGAATTGAAGAGGCAGAACGGAATGCCAGGAAAGAGAAAAGTAAAGAAACAGCAGCTTTCGAGCAGAGCGGATTAGGCACAAGAGTGGACCAGAAGATTTAAATAAAGAAGACGAGTAAACAGACGGTGTAATGAAGCACGGGGAACAAAATGACGAATGTGAAAGAATCAAAGGTGCTGAAAAGATTGAAACTCAGAGCAAGAAATTAATAAATGAAAATCAGTTCGTCGCAGCGAAGGGAGGCAGAGTGGAACGAGTAAGGGAGGAACCCGACAAAGCGGACGAGGGACAAAGGGAGAGGGGCGGGGCTTGGAAAGGGAGGTGCATGGAGAGGCAGGGTAGGGCGTGGCGGGACTCCGCGGAGAGAGGAGGCGTTGAAGGGGGCGGCTCTGAGCTGGGCGGGATTGTGCTGCTGGGACGGGGCGGGGCAGGCAAGGGCGAGGCGGGGCGGGTGGAGGGTAGGATGGGGCAGGAGGGAGGGGAAGGGTGGGGCGAGACTGAGCGGAGAGGGAAGGGGCTGAGCGGGCGAGGTTGTGCTGCTGGGAGCGGGGTGGAGAGGAGAGCAGGAGGGCAGGGCGGGGCGGGAGTGAGCGGAGAGGATAAGAGCCAAACGGGACGAGGTTGTGCTGCTGGGTGTGGGAAAGGTGGTCGGGAGGAGCAGGGCAGGGCGGGGCGGGCGGGGAAGTGCTGGGCGGGACTGAGCGGAGAGGAGAGAGGCTGAGCGGGGCGAGGTTGTACTGCTGGGACCGGGGCGGGGCAGGCAAGGGTGAGGCGGGGCGGGTGGAGGGACAGAATGGGGTAGGAGGGAGGGGCAGGGTGGGGCAGAACTGAGCGGAGAGGAGAGAGGCTAAGCGAGACGAGATTGTGCTGCTGGGAGCGGTGAAGGGGAGGGGAGGAGCTGGGCAGAGCGGGGCTCGACTGATCGGAGCACGACTGGGCTGAACCGGGCGGCACTGAGCTGGACGAGGTTGTGCTTCTGGGGGCGTGGCGGGGAGGTGCAGGGCAGGGCGGGGCGGGTGGAAATGAGCGGAGCGGGACGGGGCTGAGCGGGGCGAGGTTGTGCTGCTGGGGGAAGGGGGACGGGAGGAGCAGGGCAGGGCAGGGCGGGGCGGGCGGGGAGGGGGACTGAGCGGAGAGGAGAGAGGCTGAGCGGGGCGAGGTTGTACTGCTGGGAGCGGGAAGGGGAGGGGAGGGGCTGGGCAGAGCGAAGCTCGACTGATCGGAAGACGGCACTGAGCTGGGCGAGGCTGTGCTGCTGGGGGCGTGGCGGGGAGGGGCAGGGCAGGACAGCGGGGCGGGGTGGAAATGAGCGGAGCGGGACGGGGCTGAACGGGGCGAGGTTGTGCTGCTGGGGGCGTGGCGGGGAGGGCGTGTCGAGGCCGAGGCAGAGCAGCGGCGGGGAGCGAAGGCACGGGAGTGGAACGGACGGCGCAGCTCAACGCGAGGGGCACTAAGAGAGCGCCGGCGCGCCTCCACTAATAGGATTTTGATTAAGGTTTTCACCCAAACAATCCCTCCGCGGTGGCCCTCACTCCGGGCCGCGGGCGCCGCGCTCCACTCCAGGCAGTCACTTGCGTCCCACTTGCGTAATGCGAACGGTGAATAATAATGATAACGTGCGAGCTCACTTTCTTGGTTTCTTTTGAGGCGACTCGTGGAACGGTCGGGTGAAGGCTAATTTCCTTCCTCAGTTGACGTGGAATAAATTGTACTGAAGCATTCGTGATGCATAATGGTAATGCGAGTTTCACATTATACCTTACATTTTCTTAAATCCCATGCTGTCCTTATTTCGCTTTGCGTATGACCTTGGGGTGAACATCCTTGATGTGGGTTATGATGTTGCTTTCTTTTAAGTACTTTGTTCTCAGAAGGGATTTGATGCGAAGAAATGGATTTTCATGTGGTTTTATTAGTATGTATCTTAGTACTTTTCTCTGAACAAGACACGTTAATTTCATATTCTTCAGGACAATATTTTCTCGGCCTAATGAACGTTTCCTTGTGTGATATGTGATCTATAAGAAAACAAGTTTCGAAGATAATACTCCAGAAGTCTTAAATAATTAGGAATGGTAGTAAAAATAATTACAAAAATTTAATGCCGATTTGAGTAAAATAAATAAAATAATAAATTAAATTTCAGATATAATATAAATACAAACAAATAAAGTAATAAATTAAATTACAGATATGTTCGGAATTACATATTTCTGAAATTTATTCTTTAAATACACATTATTACGGCAATTCGTACAGAACTGGATAAGATTATAAAACTATTCTAGTATATATCATATACTAAGGGACAATGGAAATTGAATTTAATTTTTTCGTCAAGTTCTTGAAGAATAGTTGGTAAAACTGATTTCCCGATTTAATTTCTCGTATTTGTTTTAATTCAAACTAATTCGATTAAACGTATCAATTTGTAAATTACATTTACTTTAATGATTTTAAAAATGTGAAATATCAATAATAAAAATTGATTAAATGAGTTTTGTCATTCTTGAAGATTTCACAGAGAAACTTGAATCAAGTACGTATAATTTCTCGTGGCATAAATAGTAATAAAGATGTTTCACAATTGCGCAACACGAATTCACACTTAAATTATGATCGTAGGAAACGAACTTTTTTCAATAACTTTTATTAAAATAATATTTTAAAGTATTTAAACATGATAAGAAAGTGTCCCTCTGATTCCAGCGGCCACTAGTTAACACGTACGATAAATAATCAATCTCTACTTGACTAATTGAGCATTTCCCTCCTCGCCCCACTCCATTACACACACGCGCGCAAAACTTTACTATTACATGTACTTGCACTACACTACTACACATGTCGGGAGCTTAGAGCTATTCTCAGATGGGTGGGTTGACTGCTGGGCAGGGAGAGAAATCTAAAATCGTAAACCCCGTAAGCCAAAAACTTCTTGCGCTCATCTGGTCGTCGTCACCATCGCAGCTGATAATTGGCGAGAATCTCACAGCTCTCTCAGCTCAGATCACCCAATTTAGCATTTCCCGCAAAGAACTTCGTGAAATTTAACACCAATAAAGGACTATTCAATGCACATCTTGCAATTAATATCTCTATTTATCAAGAATTTATAGGTAACTTTCAATACAACAGCAATTACAATGCTAAATAAAGTTAAGGCAATTGGAGAATCTACTATATCTCAAGTGTCTTTCATAAACATTCAATCTAATATTTGGTAATCCATGTTACAAGTGGTAACCATTGATCGATACATTACAATAATTTTCAACAAGTTTGTGTGAAAATAGATTCAGTTTTTGACGTGTGGCATCTGGAACATTTTGCATACTTGCGGTTCTTTTAGCGAGAACACGGAGGCAATTTAGTAATTATTAGTAAAAGAAGGAAATTTGATTGAAAATTATACACAGACCACTGTCTGTATAGGATAAATTTCTTACATTACCTATTTTATTTTTACTTTCTCACTACCGCTTACGAAGTAGAAAGTAATGTAATGCTGCGGGAAAACGACGCAAGTTTTCAGATGAAAATATCATATTGCCAAGCCCTGATAACAGAAAAAAGGATAAATGCAGTTGTTAAATTTAGCTAAATTGCTAGCGCCTAAAGCGTTAGGACGATTTTCTCCAAAATAGATATTCCCCAATTGATCTGGCTGAAGTCACGGCAGCTTCAATTCGAAATCGATATTTTAATTTTGGAGAGTACTTTACATGAAACCCTGGGACATTTGCAAAATTTTCAAAAAAATGGTTCCAACGTTTTTGATTAAATTTTGTTGTTGAATAGGGACGTTTATGAGAATGGTGCAGGTTTCATGTTCGTTAAAAACCCTGATTTTTTGAAAATTCCAAAAGTCCAAAATTTTTTGTCTTCCTACAGCTCAAATATTAAAGATAGAGATGATTTCCCCTCATAATCTGTTGCTAGAAGAAAATATTATGAAACAAGGTCATGTAGAATTTCGTGAAAATTTGAGTACTTTTCGTGTATATTTGCTCTAAATAAAGTTTGCGTTACATTATTTCGCGTAATTTTAATTTTATTTATACAATTTTTTCTCAAAAATTACACCAATCATTTTTATTAAATTTTGACCTTGGATAGAGTACAGAACGCTTAAGAGAATTATATAGGTCTTATGTTCGATGAAAACCGAAATTTTTCGAAATTTGCGAAAGCTCAAACTTTTTCAGTATCATTCTATAACTACAATCATGAAGATAAATATATTTTCTTACTGAAATGTGTTTTTCAAAAAAAAAATCTTGAAATAATATTATTTTCCATTCGCAAATACAAGTATGCATAATTTTTCCAAAATTTTATATCGAACAGGCAATTTTTATTTTCTTTAAAACATTTTTTAATTAAAAACAACACAACCTTTTTTGAATAAATTTCAACTTTCGATAGCGAATATGACGCTTAAGACAAGGTGCACGGCTCATGTTCGTTGAAATGCCTGATTTTTCGAAAATTGAAATACTCAAAACGTTTCGGCGTATTCCTACAACTACAGTTGTGAAGATACATTTGTTTCTTAGTGAAATGTGTTCATCAAAAACAGAACTTCAAATAAGATCTTGTTGAACTTTTTTACAACATGAGATTTTTTTGTGTAATTTAGCGACACGCATAGTTACCCCCTTCAAATTTCCTGCGCTTCGTGCACGTAATTTGGAAAATGATTCCAGGCAGTTAGATACTACGTAAGTTAGAATTTGTTTATTATTTCATATTTCTTTGCTCATGTCTTACATTCGAGCTTTTGTTATACTTTACAAATTATTCTTTAGGAATTATTTAAAACCTTTTTGATAATCTATATTTTTTGTCCTTGATACGGAGAATATATTTGCATTCTCAATGTCCTGATGTATTTTCTTTCAACCTAGCCTTCAGGAAATATCAGATTGAAATGCGACAATGGCATTCCGTCCCGCGAGATGACTGTTGTAGTTCTGTGAATTCCGTCTCTTTGTTGGGATATGTTTTATCTTACGAAACACAGTTATAATTGCCGAATTTATGTTGATATTGGCTTGAAAATAGTTATTTTTACCAGCTAATGTTCTACGATTTGTAATGAGTTTTACAAAAAATTACGCCTGAGACGTGTTCATTCGGAGAGAAATTGCGGTATAAATAGTATTACTAACCATCACTAAGGGCGAGAAAGTATGCGCTGTTTTAGCACTACTAGTTTCAATCCTTATAGCAATTTGAATGTTGCGAGAGAGTACTGTGTCACTTAAGAGATCACCAAGATACTCGTGCTTTTCTCACTTTAAAAAATTGCTGTGTCCTGAACCCTTTAACGCAACGGATACACACCACGTAAAACGAACGTAATTGTTAGTTTAATAGAGTTAAAATGCAACTAACAGAACTAACACGTATTTCTAAAATAGTTTTTTTTCAGAAAAGTATAACAAAATCATTAATTTCATCTACAAATCTTCCTTCAACACCAATTCTAAACCGACAGTATTCACAAGCTATCAGTTAAATATTTGAACGCACATATCACGGAGTTAAAACACACATGAAAAAATATTCAAAAGCGGTGAATATATTTAGTGAAAAGAGCATCACTCGTTCTCAATGTTATTTTTCAATAAGCATTCCTCCATCAAATCAAGTTATTCATGTGTACGTCTATTTATGTATCAAAAGCATTCTAATTTTCCAGGAAATGATTAAAGTTAAACTAATTACAGAAATAGGGAGAAAGCAGACCTCTGTTGTGTGATCCCAACAGACGTTTCCATCCGAATTCTCAAAGAAAAATATTTTCAAAGGCCCACCAACCCCATGCCTCGACCACATTTATTAAATCCTTCCAACCCTCTGGCTGCGGCCCAGAGGCCAGGCGCTCGTATTATTTTGGTTTCACTGAATTCCTAAACTCAGCAAAGGCGCTCTCAAAAGTTGGCGCAAGTACTTGCTGCACGCCGACTCATGCCGACCCGTCCACCCCACCCTGCCCCGCCCCGCCCCCGCACACTGCCCATCCCCGCCTCCCCCGTCTCGCGTTTCCTCGCGCCTCCCCGCACCGCCCTTCTCGCCTGCTAATCTCCTCCCCGCTGCATCCCCGCCACTACCCCGCTCCGCCCACCGCATCACCTCGTCTCGCCCCACCCCCACCTCAACCCTACTCCTCCTTTCCCCTCCCCTCCCATCCCACTCCGCCCCGCCCCGCCCCGCGCGGTTCCGTATGCAGTTTCAGGACGCGAACTTCATTTAGTGGTCCTGTGGCTTCCCGAGCGAGGCCACCAACAAGTGGAACGCCAGTTTTACGCTCCATGTAGCCGCGGCCAGATTCGCAAAAGCTGAGAGCGCGTTGCGCGGCGCGGGCGAGCGGGAGGGCGAGAGGGCGGACAAGCAGCGCTTTCCGGGAGGGGGGCGAATGGCGGACGGGGCGGTTTGATGACGGGTTGAAAGACGGACCGGAAACGGTGGAGGAGTAACCGTGGATTATGACGAGAGAGCGTACGTGAAGAGAATGGAAAAGGTCTCGGAAATGTAGAAATGCAGGTGTCGAGAAAGTAATCAGCTGCAAGTGTTGGCAAGGTGCCAGGATGAACAGGCAAAGGTGACACAGCCAGTCATGAAGGAAAGGACCGAAAATGGAGTCAGAGGGGATGCGAGAGGGACCGGAGGAGGGAACGGGGAAGAAGAGGACGAGGATTGGAAAGCGAGTTTGGCGCCGAACGAGGTGGGACGTTGTTGAGGAGAGAAGGGGGCGCTTGCGGGGCGTCGAAGGTGGATGAATAGAGGTAGATTACCCTGGGGTCGAAATAAGCCCAAAGGATGGTGAAGACAGGGTGAGAATAGAACGGGGACGAGACCGGAACGGGATGGTAGCGGGGCGGAGACAGGGATGGACACAGTTTGGGATGGGGCAAAGCGGGGTGGAGGCCACACGAGGTGGTGGCGGTGCGAGGACTGCATGGGCACTGGGTAGGGCAACGGGGTGGGTACGGGGTGGCCACGGGGTTGGGACGCGGTGGGGATGGGGTGGGCACGCGGTGGGGACGGGGTGGGCACGGGGTGGGCACGGGGTGGACACGAGGTGGGCACGGGGAGGGCACAGGGTGGGCATGTTATGAGCACGGGGTGTGGGGTGTGCACGGGGTGTGCAGGGGGTTTGCACGGGGGTGCACGGGGTGTGCACGGGGTGTGCAGGGGTGTGCACGGGGTGTGCACGGGGTGCACGGGGTGTGGGGTGTGCACGGGGTGGGTGCACGTGTGCACGGGGTGTGCATGGGGTGTGCGCGGGGTGTGCGCGGGGTGTGCGCGGGGTGTGCGCGGGGTGTGCACGGGGTGGGCACGGGGTGGGCACGGGGTGGGCACGGAGCGTGGCGGGGCGAGAGCGAAGGGAAGCGGGCTGAACACGTGCGGAACGCCAGCGAAGCGGTGTGGGGCCGCGGGGTGCAGGAGCCAGTGGTCGGTGAAACTGCCACTTCGGGCAGAAGCCATGCACGCCAGCGACATCGTCGTCGGGCCGCCGCGCCGTCGCGCCCGTAATAACACTATGTTTCAATAAAGCCGCGGGGCGGAGCCGCCGTAACAGAAACGTTACGACCGGCGCAGCGAGCCGACGCGGGCCGCATCGCTTACAGGGTGTGTCGGAACGCGAGCTCGCGCTTCTTTTTTTTTTCCTTGCCCGCTCCGCACGCCTTTTTACAGCGTTTGTTGTTTCCTCGAGCGTGCTAAATCGTGAGATTAAAATTTACGCACATTAACTTTCACAGAGATGATAAATTGTGAGCGTTCATCAAATGTGAATGTTAATGGGACGTTTTTACTCATGATGACCGCTACGTAATATTCTGATAATACTAAATGTGGCGTTTAATTAATTTTGAATAAATGTGTCCGAATAACAAACATTCTTTTTAGAAGTAGAAATATAAAATTTTGTAACATGAATCGCAATTAGAGTAAGAAACCTGATCGTAAACAAACATGTGCAATTTTGAACGCATTAAGCATGCTACAATATTACATTTTGCTAATTTAAGTTGCATATACTCTATGTATTGTTTAAAAATTTGAATAGTTCTAACCATATTTCAATTTTAGTAACATGTAAAATAATTATTACTCTTTATAGTTCTTGAGTTATAAGAAATTAATAATATTGTTATTTTTCTTTCGGTGGCACCTAGTTCAGAACTGGAAAATCTTGAATTTTTTACTTTTGTTCATTTTACGGTAGAACATTTCCTTAAGGATATATTATTTATAAAGGATATATTATTTTTTTACTACAATAAGTGAAAAAAATTAAAATTCAAAAATAAAATGATGTCATACACTCTTTGCATAAAATTCGTTACACATTTTGTATATACGATTTTCATCAATCATCAAGAAGAAACTGGAGAGAATTCATATTTGTCACAGGAAAAATATTAGCGAATACTTGTAGGAATATAAGCTATGTACTTTCACAAAGGGCAAACTTACAAATTTATCCAGTGAAATCGAAAACTGCTACAAGGAGTTAGAGAATTTCTGTGGGTTGGGATGTATGTGAGAGAACAAGAAAGTGAGAACGAAATTAGAATTACAATAAATAAAATAAAAAGAGATGAGATTGATTGGTGAGATTAGACTTGTGGGAAAATCGTTGTTGAGCATATGATCACCTTAAGACGAGATGGAAACAATAAGATAATTAGATAAGGTGATATGTCATAGCGAGTAGCCAGGGACGAATAGGGATCACACAGAAGACGTGAGTTATGTAACACATAATGGACGAGTCGGAGAGGTACAGAAGGAGGGGGCGAGTATGGAAAGGCGAGT